>MJUU01057565.1:26965-50727 GCA_002080025.1 Modiolus philippinarum | reverse complement strand
GCCGTCTGGATATCGCAGATCGAGCTATCCGTATCCGTGTAGCAGATGCTGAGCCGGTCGCCATACCGAGGCTTGAGGTAATCGTAGACGAAGTCGGCCATCAGTTTCTTTGATATATCAAGGATCGCAAATCCCAGGTGGATGGGCTTATCGAAGACCAGCTTGGTGCGATGCAGATGGACGGCAGCCAAATCTTCGCTGAAGACCGTCCTGCGCTTGAAGTTGAACTTGGCCACTAGCTTCCGGGCGACCTTCTCACTATTCACCAGCCGCACGTCCACCCTATTGCGGATATCTTCCATGGTCTTCCCGAATACCGAGTTGACCATGAGCTTGAAGAAGTCCTCGAAGGCGGTGGATGCTGCCGCCCTGCAAGCCGTATTCTTCTCCACGTACCCCCTCAGCCATAGGCTCTGGGTGAGTCGGAGGACGCGATGAATCTTCTTCAGCTTCAGACCCCGGGCAAGATACTTCTTGAGATTCACGTAGTGGACCACGTATTTCTCCTTGTCGTGGAGGTGGGCCACCAGCTTCCTGACTCCATTGATCACCATGGATTCCGGCGCGAGGGGATAGTCATTGTGGCGATCGTGGAGCTCCCTGGGATATTCGAGATCCACTTTCAACATGAATCCTTGCTGATCCTCTTCGCCGAGCGTGCTGAGGTCTGGGACTTCCGAGGGATTGATCCACTTGAAATCTGCGGTGGGCAGGGCCCGACTCATCGCCCACCCGTAGAGATTAGATACATCAGATAGTTGGTCGGCTTGCTGGGATCGAAATCTTGCACGTAGGGATTATTCGCCCGAGCATATCTTTGAGACGCCATGGTCAGACCCCCGCGAATCCCCTTCTCAACCATGAGCAGCATATCAGGGTCGATGAGAAGCTCAAGCTTGATATCGATGACCTTGAGCGCGGCGTCGTAAGCCAACCCTGGTATAGTAATGCGCCGGATCGAGACCATAGTGCTTCATGCAGATCTCGCGGAAATTCTCGAAGACGTCGGTGAGCAAGACTACGTCAGTCTCGAGATAGAGGTCGTGATAATCGCGCATGGTCTTCCATCCAAAAGCCTCCCAGACCCTCTGAGCGAGAGCGTAATCTTCCTCACTGATTTGCTCGCCGGTGAGCGTGCTGAAGAAGGCTTCCTTGGGTGGGAACTGGGTCTCCTGGAGCCTTTCGAAGCTATCAATATAGTCATAGGGGTAGACTCCTTTGCACAGAAGCAGGTCTAAGTAATGACTTTTCTGACCGATCGCCGCGGCGGGGATATTGTGCCCCTCATCCATCTCCTTGACCGTGAAGGTGATATCCGCCCCGACGACTTCCTTCACCCTCTGAGCGCAGCCTTGGAGAATCTCGGGTAGCCTGGTGTGGGGAACCCCCTTCTTATGGATCATCAGCCCGTCGAATACGAGCGCCCCCACCTCAATCTCCTGCTCGGTCAGGTAATCGAAGGCCGCCATCAGAACCTTATTTTCCAGGGAGCACATCACGTAATTCACGGTCGTGTCTTCGATATTGTAGTCCGTCCTCCTCTTCTCCTTGGATTCGCAGGCGAGCTTATGCAGGTCAGGATTCAGCTTGATTACTTCCTCCATGATCTGCCTCATCCCCCATAGTAGTCCCGGAGCCATGCTGGTGCGTCGTGCTTGAGCCTGACGATCTTCCCATTGATGATGGCGAGCAGGTAGGTTTTCGCGTCGTCCCGGCTGATTCCCTCGTAGGCCATCAGGTCCGCGATTAGCCTTTCACGGTCGCTGATATATGTGTCGAGCCACGTGCACGCGATCCCATTTTCGTGGCAATACCAACAGAGCAGAGTCGGATGCGCATTCTTCATATCGATATCGATCATATGATCTGCGCATAGGGTATGCCGGATGCGGCGGCTGATATTCTGGAGCCCGATCTTCTCGCCCGTCCAATACCTCCCGAAGCCGTGGCGCTGGTAATATCGCATCGGGCACTCCCCCAGGGCATTGCTGCGGGCCAAGTAATATTTCAAGATCGTCAGCTGAGCATCCTTATCCGCCTTCTCCCCTTTGATATATCTACTCCCCAGCTCATAGTCTTCTGGATGCGTCACGATATGCCTCAGCTTTTCCTGGTCGATCACTTCCCGCAAGGTGATGCTTCGCCCATTTTCCGATTCAAAGTACCCAATCTTGAAGAGCTCCGGATCCATCGGCTTTGCCCCATATTCCCGCCTCATATTGGTGAAGGCATCGGCTGGCGTGGATTCTACCAGCTTCTGCAGGCTTGCCCCCATGAACTTGAAGCTATCGATGAAGTGCAGGTGCTGATAGAGCGTCTTCTCTTTTCCTTTCTTATCCTTGTATGAGCCGACCACCACGCTCTTGGTGAATGAGATGTAGCGCTCCTCGGTGTTGGGGATGCAGTCGATCTTCCCCTCAGTGGCCCCCAGTGCCTTGATGAAGAGATGGGCATCGTAGCCGGCCAGGTTATGAAAGATAATCGGGATGAATTTCCGCGCCTGATAGTTCAGATTGCACTCATTGTGCGCTGCCCCTCTGAATATGCCAGTGAAGTGGCAATGATCCCTCACCCTATCCTCCCAAAGCTCCTGGTCGCAGATGAAGCACTTGGTAGCTTCCGCGAAGGCGATCTTATCTTCCTCCGTCATCGTCATGGGCTTCTTGAAATCGTTCTTCTTTTCCGCCAGCCCCTCCGAAATCGTGCTTCGGATTTTCCCCTAGCTTAGCCTGATGAAAGTTTCCACGTCCTGCTGCGTCTTTGGGCTTGATGATTACCGTGCCAAATACCCCACCCCCGGCCTCCCGCTTATCCACAACCTCGGTGAGATCCGCGGCTTCTTCAATGCTCTGCTTCACCTTCTCGACCAGCTGATCTTTCTTCAGCCGGGATATATTGGTGATCCCCCTCCGCCTCGCGATCGCCTTGAGCTGCTTCCTCATAAATACTTCCCGGCGCTTGAATTTTCGGTCGGTCGCCGACTCAATGAGCCGCACCAAATCCATCTTATTTTTTCTGCTATATCCCTTCACCCCTTCCTCATTGGCGATTTTCCTCAGTTCCCCAATGGTCTCGACCACCCTAAATTTCCCTCCGATCGGCTGATCGGCATCGTCTCGCCGCTGGGTATGCCTCCAGCAAAGTCCATCTTTCCCCGGTTTGCCCTTGCAAAGCTGCCCCTTCTTCCTTTTCAATGGGGTTTTGCAGAATTTCTGCAATTCGGGAGATGAAGTTGGGCTGCTATCTCTGCAGAAGGAATCTTCGTAGCAATCTATGATACTCTTGGATGGCATGATTTTATTTATACCATTCAAATTATGAAAATTTTTAAGGTGGTCTGGTGATTTTTCTCGATCAATAGGCTTTTGCATGGTATTACTATTTATAGGATTTCGACCGGTATTTATATTACGTGATTCCAGTAAATCCATGGAGAAGGTCGGGACAATTTGCATATGGCCAAAATAATTTGCAAATTTTCCCCCGGCATACCTTCGGACCCCTGCGAAAATTATTGAAATCTCATCAGGGGGCATATTTTAGGAAATCTGGCAGGTTCTTTCTTCTTTCCTTAGTCTCTTGCGCGAAAAAAATTGCAAAAATGCTATTTCCCCCGAAAAATCAGGGGAGGTAATTCAGTAAGAATAACGCAAGAAAATAATCTTTTCCGACGAGGTATTTCCCCATCGGAAAAGACCCTCCACGCCCCAATTACCTTGCCTCCCTGCATTTTCAGCATCCCCGACTCACTCAATACCCATTTGCATCCCAGGGCCCCGAAATTGGGGTCTGATGCAGGATTTCTGCTTGAAAAATGGTCTTGCGGCAGAATTGTCATTTCATAACTACTGATATATCCTGCTTAAGCCATATTTCAGATATGTTATTGTTTTTACATTTATAGAAGTTGTTGCCTTGACACAATTCACTCCATATTTAGAATTTACATAGCTGATGACACAAACATGAACATCAAAGGATTTAATGTACTCGTTAATTTGTTAATTTTCAACTTCACAGAAAAGGTGTTATTTTTTAATGCAGTTCAATTTATGCGCCACAACAGAAATGCCATTATGTAAATTGAACCATGTAAATTCAGAGGCCTGGGTGGACGCTTTTCGTTGATGGGATATTTCATATATGTTCGACTACAAATTGTGACAGATCAATATATTAAGGTAGAGTCAGTAAAAAAAAATCTCAGATTTTGGTGTACTGCATTCGAATATCAAAAAAATAATTGGGGTTACCGACTTCGTTTTGTCAGCAGTTTTTCCAAAGTCGGCAGTTGAGACTATAAATAACAAAGATTTTTCGGCAAATCGCAAAAGAAAACGCGAAATTTCTTCGTTTGCTTCTGATTCATCGATAAAAATACATAGATTTTTGTTTAAAACTAATATTGTATTCTTAATGTAAAACGAATTCCACTGATGTAAAAAAAAGTTGGGGTCATCGACCTCGTTTTGCCGCTAAACGAATTTCAAAATAGTGTGACGTGTCAATTTTCGGAAAGATTAAGGGCGTCACAAACGTAACGTCGTCTTGATCGTTGAAAAGTAATGTTTATAGTACACGACGTCCAAGAAATTTATTCTACTATGACAATCTTGGTTACTGTGAAATTTTGCAATACTTTTGGATTTCGATCGGCCTTTTCGAGTATAAGTGTCACAGAAATGGCGTCCAAGAAATTTATTCTACTATGACAATCTTGGTTACTGTGAAAATTTTGCAATACTTTTTGGATTTCGATCGGCCTTTTCGGGTATAAGTGTCACAGAAATATATCGAAACAGTTTAATTTGTCCATGATTCTATATAATTTGCTATAGCAAGAAGAATTTTTTTATCCTTGATCACACGCGGTTTGCCGTTAAAAGGTTCCGACAACAAACGGGTCAGTCCTTCATTTCCGTCACGTGATAATGCTTTCTTCAATAACTAAATACCGAAGTTACTGTGAATTTACTTTCTGCATATGCGCATTTCGACAACTTATGTCTCTTCAGTGCAGATAAAATCTAACCGTTTGGAAGACAATATACTCAAAGATATTTAAAAACTGATAGAGAACAAATAACCAATATGATCTAAATGTAAAGCCAAAATTAGCTAAGGACAGAGCTATGCATGAGGGAGATACTCCTTAGTTTTCAACAAAATTTACAAAAATTTAGATATTGTAAGGTTCCAAAAATAATCGGCTTTCGGGTCAGCACCGAAGTACTGACTACTGGGCTGGTGAATACCCTCGGGGACTAACAGTCCACCAGCAGTGGCATCGACCCAGTGGTAACAAATAACTAAATACCGAAGTTACTGTGAATTTGCTTTCTGCATATGCGCATTTCGACAACTTATGTCTCTTCAGTGCAAATAAAATCTAAACGTTTGGAAGACAATATACTCACAGATATTTAAAAACTGGTAGAGAACAAATGTTGTAAACTGAGTCCGGATCTCGCGATTTCTCGTACCATTCCCTTTGACGCAACACCAACTGGTATATCCTTTAAAGGCTCCAAACATGATGTAGTCTTTACAGATTCGAGAGCGAATTCGACGGAGAAATTGTATTGCTCTTGTATATGTTGATTGAAATCTAGTTTGTTGATCAGTTGTTGTAGAGATCGAACATCTCCAATGGCATTATGTGCATCGTATTTCGCTCTTATAAAGTCGCGCACAAGTGCTTCCTGGCTGTACGATTTTTTATCAACTTTCCCCTATGGTAATAAGCCTTTGCACATCAGTAACGTGTCCTCAAACCCTGTACATTTCTCTATCAATAAGTCAAAACAACTGGTTTCACTTGCAGCTTTTACAAGAAGTTTTGCATTAAAATTTCTTACATTATGAGCAAACAGTACAGCATTTTAAGGAAGCCAGTTGATTAACTATGTTATTACCTCCTGTTTAGAATCCGTTTGCATTATTTGTCCATTCCTATACATAATGTGACCAACTTTTGAAAATCGGTTACTCTCGAAGCTGAAGTAGTGATAGCTTTTGATGGCAAAATATATGTATTAAAACCTTCCTTTCCCTCACTGATAGCGGTTACTTGCATAATATCACAATCGATACCTGCAAGAACAATATAGGAATCTTTTAGATACATGTTAGTACTGTATGCTCTCTATATTTCAGTTATGGTGTACTTGTGCGTGAGAGAATTTCTCATATGGATATACTATTCATACTTTCAAATTTTGGCATTTATTTTTTGTAATTTCGAAATGTATTTCTGACCACCTGTTTTAAGTACCCACATCTCACTATTTTATAACGCCAAGTTTTCTTACATTCGACTTGATGAGTGCCCTGTGTTTGTCTATATGTTGTAATCGTCCACTAGCTTAAGACACTAGTGCTTTTGTCGGGCAAAGGATGACAGTGATTGTATGAGCACTTTGTCAGTTTAATTGATGTTTGTTGACAATCCTTCACCCATGACCAATGAAGACATGGATGTAGCGTTGCTCGACAATTAGCAAAGAATTCCGCTAAAACCAGTGCTAGGGGCCGTCTTGACTATGAGGTATGAGCAAAGCTCATTGTTGAAGGCTGACTTCAAGATGAAAAACAACAATAAAAGCGTTGTTCCTTTGCTTGTTTTTTACCATGTATTTGTAGAGACTTTGTCTCATGTGCGTTTACTCCATATCCTTTTATTCACCATTTATTACACATATAATTTATATTTTATAGTAATTATTTCATAATTGAATGCGGACAAGGTAAAAGTAGACCGGGAGAAAATTGGCGAGAGAAAGGGAACAAGGGCAAGAAAGCAGAAGAAAGGGGAACCGGAGAAAGGATATAAGGAACAACAAAAAGGGAGAAAGGGAGAACGCAGACAAGAGAAAGGAGAGAAGGGACAAGAAAAGTAGAGAGAGATCGTAAAAATTATAAAAATGTAATGTGCGAGAAAAACTTTTATGGTTGGTTCTTCGTTAAAAAGGCATTTTTGTGTCGCCTGCACCTAGTGCAGGATCGACACATAGGGATCACTATTCGTAGTCTTGTGTCTGTCTGTCCGTCCGTCCGTCTGTATCGCTCCAAAATTTTTACAATTATCCGCATCCCCTCCTACACCACTGGGTACTTTCAAATGAAACTTGCAGGAATGCTTCAGTATGTATTGTAGATGTGCACCATGCATTTATTTTTTCTTTATTAATGCTTTTCCAGATTTTGAAGCTATATTTGGACTTGTCATTTTAGCTTATTGGAGAATTAGGGTATACCTCCATTATCCGCAACTCCTCCTAGACCGCTTGGTACTTTCTAACCAAACTTGTAATAATGCTTCAATATTTATTGCAGATGTGCATCATGCATTTAGTTTTTGATTAATTTTCATTTCTTTTTAAATTTTCTAGCTATGTTTGGACTTTGTCATTTCCAACGAAACTTGCAAGAATGCTTCAATATATATTACAGATGTGCACCATGCATTTTGGTTTTTATTTATTTTTTTTCAGTTTTTTAGCTATCTTTGGACTTTGTTATTTTTACTTATTTGAGTCATAGGGTATACATTGTTTGTACCTCCATTATCCGCAACTCCTCCTAGACCGCTTGATCCTATCCAACCAAACTTGCAGGAATACTTCAATATGTATTTCAGATGTGCACCATGCATTTAGTTTTTGATTAATTTTGATTTTTTCTGATTATCATTGAACTTTGTCATTATATAACAAAACAGGAATTCTGTGTATATAATGCAGGCGACACATGTGTTCCGCGGAACACCCACGCATTTTATTTCTCCTGTATCCTTGCAGACCAGGTTAAGACATTTATATATAGAAAAATTCCAGTTTTTGTGCGGGTGTGATAGAAGACACCATGTACTGGAAATTTTGAAATGTCGATTTGTATAAGATGCTAGCCCAGTTTCAGCAAAGAAAATGTATTTTTATTCTTCCAATAACAGCTCATATAGAACTATGCACCTTTTATTTGGATTTTTTTACAATTTTTTACAACCCGGGAAAGAACTGAAACGAACGTCTGTCGTCTAAGACTAGCAATGCATGAATGACAACGATAGTGTGTATTTTTTGTCTGTTTCAATATTAGTTGTATAAATTAAGTTGCCTAATATTCCTAACTCACATGTCTTTTTCCATACATACAGCAATATTAAATTAAATTTACCTAGACTGACTTTGGTATTAATATCCCATACATGCATTCCTCTGTACTCGGTCTTACTTGGGTTTCTATGTCTCTTCCCCGTCGATATCATGTTTGCTTAAGGACAGTGGTCAAATGGTATGTGCAGTAAACTTACAAGGCCATATTTTTTTCCTCTACACAGAGGTGTGAATATAGAGGCAATGTGCAATTTTTACATTGCTCCAATTCTTTTGCTAAATGTCAACAATCCGCCATCCTTCGCACCAACTTGGGTCTGTGATATTCTTATCGCTACTGGTGTCTGTAGATAATTTCTTTGTTCTTCGCTTTTCGGAGTTTTCCTTTCGTGTTCTAACAAATTTATCTCCAAATCTTCCAGATTTTGTCCGAAATGGATTTGACGGAATTTCCGTCGACATTTATCACAACGACATAAGAGAGACAATTCCCGCGAAAAAACTCGAAATTGAGTAACCCTTTCTACTTAGACTCGATGGCTAAATTTATTCACTACGCGGCGCTTTTTACTGACTCTTCACTTAAATACAGTATTGATGACAGTGACTAAATTGGATGCTAGATAAGCAATTTGAATAACTAAATACCGAAGTTACTGTAAATTTGAATTCTTCATATGCGCATTTGAAGTATGAAAATAAAATAGTACATATGTATTATGTAATTAAATATAAAATATGTAGTCACATTATAAATAGGTAACAGTTCTAAATACAAAAAATACCGAAGTTGCAGTCTGTACCAAGTCAAGACAATTTCGGTTTAGTTTTTCCGGTGGTTTTACGCCTACCTTATAAAGATAAGATACCAGTAAGCACCTACAATGGCCTTAAATTACAATCACAAGCCATAACCAACAAGAGAACTGCACTAAAAAACCAGACAAACATAAATAATTATAGGAACTCGGGATAGCCGGACTTGGTACCGGCACTAGCAAAAGCAAAAGGTTTAACCAGTTTATGGGTACCAAAACCTCCCCTTTCTCTTTCCCGTTTCCCTACAGTATAATAAACATACGAATAAAACCCATTACAGGTAGACTACTAACTCTATGACCACTATCTTGAAAGGAATGTGACAAAACGTAATTTAGAAAAAAAGGGTCAAAGAGTGCTCGCCGCTAAACTGCCTGATAGCTCAAGGAGCCTAGTGTGATGGTAAAACATTGTCGCGCTACGGAAGAAAAATCAAACTCAAAACTTTGTATTTTTGCCCCTTGGATTTCTCTTTCTTACAAGACTGTTCGGTAATTTTGTTATTACCATCATTTACATTTAATAAAAATCCAATATCATTTTATGTTCTGATTATGCAAAAACAAGACCTTCATAAAAAATCCATATTTCACAGGTCATAATTTTCATGTTTTATATTCAAGTTTCTGGTAAATATTCTTTTGTTCACTTATGTGTTTGCTTAACAGGACACCAGCTTAATATACATTTGATATATAAGACGAAACAAAAAAATCGATAAATTTATTAATGTAAAGGATGCACTCATGTAGGGGTCTTATCCAAAACTTTTTGAGGTAAAATAAATCCCATGATTTTCTGTTCTGCACTAGAGACAAAACCTTGTCATCTGTTATATATACCAATCATGATAGCTATCCTCTATGGGTTTTGCACTTCAGGTAAGAGTGTATTTTGTAATAAATATTAATTTAATTGGGGATATAACTCACAAAGAGATTAATTTGGGGTTTATCAGTTCTTTATGTAAATGTGGCAACAGATGTGCTAAACATTTTTGTTTTCGTTTTTGAAATATACGACATGACAAGAGAAGTTAAGATTTCCTTCGAAATTGCCATTAAGTAGATTTTAATGTTTTTTTTCCAGTACCCCTTTTTTGTCGATTATACGAGTTGAAAGAAGCTAAAATAGTACAACTGCCAAAATTACAATGACGGCAGTGGGTGTACGCTTGCTACAATTATCAATGAAGGGATATGGAATAAATGCAAATGAGACAAAGTCTCTACAAATACATGGTAAATAAGCAATGGAACAACGCTTTTATTGTTGTTCTTCCTCCATAATATAAATTAATTCGTATACTATTTAATTGAAAATGTTTTTTGAGGGGTGATATTTATTCTGAAAATACATGCTTCTTATAGCTGCAACAGAACCAATACGTAACCGTGGGTTGTCATAAAAGATATTATATAATCTCTATAAATACTAATAAAAAGATGACGAAATAAGAATGGGACTTGCAATGCTGTTTATTTATTTATTTTTTCCTTTCTTACTTGAAATTGCAATGTAGGTATATTTTGAGTATTTAACATCCGTTAGGCTTGAAGCTGTAAAATTTTTTGACGGGTATTTGCCAATAAGGTACGATCGAGCGTAATGCTCTTCGTGGTATCCAATCAAATGGAATACGATTACTGACTAAAATACCCGGGAAGTCATTCGCGTAAACCCGATTTGTGTTGGCCCGACATTTACAGAATAGATCTTTGAAGTCCCTATTAGACGGACGGACGATGAGATATGTCAAGTGATGGTTAAATCTCGCTTGACCTGTGCTTTGTTAAAAATGCATGCTAAATGTGTCATTAACAAGGGTACATTGCGATAAGACGAACAAAAGTACAATTTAAATCCTTGTTTTCATGCCAGCTGGTGCACTTCAATGATATAAGAATGTCTGAGACAAACATCAGTATAATGAATTCTATATGGAGCAGACTTTGTTACTAAGAATTGAATAGTTTTAAAAATTAATAGCTGGATAGCACAAATTTATTGCATAGCCAACGTCTCTTCCTTGTTAAAAGTGCCATTGATCTTTTATAGATATGTTATGTAAGATGCAGACTAGCATATAACGTTCTAAAATAAAGCGATTCAATCTTGTCTCGTTAAAATTTATATCATCCTGAATGAATATTTAACATCACGTCTAAGGAAATCAGTAACATGATTGACTGAGTCAAGACAAGGTGCCGTCGTTAAGTTAGTCTAGCAATCTATTGATAATTACAGATAGAAGTGGTAAGGCCAATTTTCATTTTAACAGTACCATAAACAAGTGGTAATGAAGAAACAAAACATCGTAAAAGAAATTTATTAAATAGAGAATCAATTACTGAAACGATGATAGGGAAAGAGGGCTGGGATTATAAACCACACTTCTGTGTTCACTTGGCATTTATTTTATATCAACGCGGATCAACATGCACCTAAAATCCATACAGATATCCTTTTTTGGGTCCGGTTTCAACCAATCCTTACATAATTTACTTCAATCATAAAGTGTCTAAAAAGTACTGTTAGAACTCCAACGAGTGGTGTTAATTAAATGGTAATTTTCTGAAAGTACTAAACACAATTCAAGCAGTCATCTTTAAACAGCATTAACTATTGTCTTAGCATTCTGCTCTTGATTTTTTCTTCTTTTTATACAACACTGCAACCCGGTCAATAAACGTTTTTGTTGAAAACTAAGGAGTATCTCCCTCATGCAAAGCTCTGTCCTTAGCTGATTTTGGCGTTATATTTAGATCATATTGGTTATTTGTTCTCTATCAGTTTTTACATATCTTTTAGTTTATGGTCTTCCAAACCTTTTAGATTTTATCTGCACTGAAGAGACATAAGTTGTCGAAATGCGCATATGCAGAAATTAAATTCACAGTAACTTCGGTATTTATTTTTTTTTGTTACCACTAGGTCGATGCCACTGCTGCTGGACTGTTTGTCCCCGAGGGTATTCACCAGCCCAGTAGTCAGTACTTCGGTACTGACCCGAAAGCTGATTAAATTTGGAACCTTACAATATCTAAATTTTGGTAAATTTTGTTGAAAACTACGTAGTATCTCCCTCATGCAAAGCTCTGTCCTTAGCTGATTTTGGCGTTATATTGAGATCATATTGGTTATTTGTTCTCTATCAGTTTTTACATATCTTTGAGTTTATGGTCTTCCAAACCTTTTAGATTTTATCTGCACTGAAGAGACATAACTTGTCGAAATGCGCATATGCAGAAATTAAATTCACAGTAACTTCGGTATTTATTTATTTGTTACCACTCAGTCGATGCCACTGCTGGTGGACTGTTAGTCTCTGAGGGTATTCACCAGCCCAGTAGTCAGTACTTCGGTGCTGACCCGAAAGCCGATTAAATTTGGAACCTAACAATATCTAAATTTTTGTAAATTTTGTTGAAAACTAAGGAGTATCTGCCTCATGCAAAGCTCAGTCCTTAGCTGATTTTGGCATTATATTTAGATCATATTGGTTATTTGTTCTCTATCAGTTTTTACATATCTTTGAGTTTGTGGTCTTCCAAACCTTTTAGATTTTATCTGCACTGAAGAGACATAAGTTGTCGAAATGCGCATATGCAGAAATTAAATTCATAGTAACTTCGGTATTTATTTATTTGTTACCACTCAGTCGATGCTACTGCTGCTGGACTGTTAGTCCCCGAGGGTATTCACCAGCCCAGTAGTCAGTACTTCGGTGCTGACCCGAAAGCCGATTAAATTTGGAACCTTACAATATCTAAATTTTTGTAAATTTTGTTGAAAACTAAGTAGTATCTCCCTCATGCAAAGCTCTGTGCTTAGCTGATTTTGGCGTTATATTTAGATCATATTGGTTATTTGTTCTCTTTCAGTTTTTACATATCTTTGAATTTATGGTCTTCCAAACCTTTTAGATGTTATCTGCACTGAAGAGACATAAGTTGTCGAAATGCGCATATGCAGAGATTAAATGGAATAGAAGAACAGTCAAAACTGGAAGTTTGACAATAATTCAAGTGAATTGGAAACAAAACGTCAACAATTAATTAATAAAGAAAAAACAGCAGTGATTAAAAGATCAGAGAACAAGCAGTTAAAATGAATGGTGAAAAAGGTTTTAAAGTTCAATATCATGTAAACGAAATATACATCTAATTTTCCAGTCATCACAATTATTTCAATTAGTTGATATGGTTTCATAAATAAATGTTATGTCGACGTGATTTCAATTAAATAGAATAGGTGCAATCCTAGTTTTATAATTCATTATAATCTAACTACTATAACGTTTAAGTGAAAAAGGGTATTACTTGCAGATGTTTTACAACAAATACATTTTAAAAGTAGGTCGTGTTGATCCTAATGAACGGGAGTAATTACAAAGTTACCAAACACAATTGTCCAAGAGGCAAAAGACAAAATTGTTGATTGCAATGTTTCTGACTTGGTACAAACATTTCATGGTGGATTAAACCGGTTTTATGGCTAGCCAAACCTCCCCTTCCGTTTTAGTAGTGTCCGATAGTAACTCAAGAGCAATTGCCGTTGAAAAGTCGTAGGTAAATAAAAAAGAATTGATCGTCCCAGTAAATAAAAAAAGGATATTGAATCAGATTTCGGACCGAAACTTCAAATGTTTCCACGAGGGACTGATATCCATTAGAGAACATTTTAATGATCGTATGCAGCGAAATTTTTAAGCCTTGGTTGATAAGGCAGTCGCGAAGATAATTTTATCTACTGTGAAAGACTATACTTTGTGCTAGCTCTCGCGTAACGAATCAAATGTGTAAGCAGGAAAAGTTGGAATATTACTGTCCATGTTAGGAAAATGATAATTTTGAAATTAAAGTCGTCCCTGTTGTCGTAAATTGTAGTACTGAGAGACCATTTTCGTCAAATTATAGAAGAAAGTCCAACAAGATGTAGATCTTTTTGTTTCCGTCGTTTCCTTATTTCTAGTTCTAGAGGATATTTCAATGGGGTCCATTTAGCAAAATATGCCTTATTACTGGAAAGAACACCACCAATGTGTCTATAATTGAGATTGAAGGATCTAGCATCGTTTATCCTATGAACATTTACGAGTCCCGGAAGAAATTCGGTCTCCTGTAAATATTAAAACAAGTCAGAGTAGGGGAGCATAATCTTTGCCCTTATTGTAAAACAGAAACACACTTTACCATTTGGCACTATTTTTTAGAGCTTATATATTTTTAACTTCCATGAATATAAAGTGGATGTTGTGAACCTATAATAATTTGAATTTATAATTTTTTTTTTTAACTTTGAATCATAATTAATTGTATAAGTTAAATTAAAAAGTTGGGGAAAAGAATCACGTTTGTTTGCTGACACAGAAAAAAAAGAACCAAAAAAAATCGTGTTAGAATCTTTCGCTATTCCTTTCATACCATTGGCCGTTTAAAATGGGCGTAATTACAAAATTAACGAACAGAATTGTGAAGATCAAAAGTCAAAGATACCAAAAAAACAAAGCATGTTCAAAGCGATTGGGAAAAAATGTCAACTACAATGGCCCTGATTTGTACAAGACATCTCAAAAGAAATGGTTGTTAAATTGTTAAACCATTTTTATCGCCCGTAACCCCCCCCCCCCCTTTTCATTGCGGTAGTTCCCGGAAGCGACTCGACAGCAATTGCCATTGAAAGGTAGACAGTAAAAAGTTATTTTCATCCCAGTAAGTAAAAAGAG
The DNA here is from genome assembly GCA_002080025.1 of Modiolus philippinarum. Classification (NCBI taxonomy): domain Eukaryota; kingdom Metazoa; phylum Mollusca; class Bivalvia; order Mytilida; family Modiolidae; genus Modiolus; species Modiolus philippinarum. The sequence goes on along the minus strand of MJUU01057565.1, from coordinate 36,066 downwards.
AATTTTGAATCACAGTTCGGACTGAAAATTCCACTTTCCACGAAACTTTTTGAAGCCTTCATTAATAAGCGGTCGCAGCGATAACTATGTTGAATGTGAATGTGTATAATTTGTGCTAGAAATAAATTGCGTAGACTTCTATTCACTGTAATTTGATATAAAATAAATACATCACCTTTTGTATATTAAAGTAAAAACAAACTCAGCAATATTTTGTCATACTTGTGCAGTTTATGCTCATAAATTGGAAAGGGTACATAAAGTGACTAACGAAGGGGTCTAATTCGAATGTTGAGAAACCGTAGTGGTGCAGGCAAAGCAATTCAAACATATTGTCTATTCAATTAAATATGTGTTAAACATCTTTTTTCGATTTTTAAACACTTGAGTTAGCCATTATCTGCAAATACAACTAAAAGTTATCTTACTATACATTTTTTAGGTTATGAATTTCGATGTACCATGAGATCACATACCTATTTGAGATGTCCAAATGATGCATTCAATAGTCAAATTTTAGGATCATTTTAAGATTTAGTTTTAAGAAAGTTATTTATTTTTGAGACACAACAGTTCCAATTTTAGCGGAATGAGATTTCCTTGTCTTGTATGTCCTTAGTACTGGATTTGGCTTCACATTTCGATATTTTTGGTAATGAGTACTTCTTTGTTAACTATTTTTTGATTATGGCTTTCCATATTATTTGATTTTAATGCTGCTGATGAGAGGTTACTCCTTGAAACACGTGTTCAGCATAACTAAATTTACTGTTCATTTTTGCAACTTTGGTATTTTTGTATCTTGTAAAAGACAGCTCACATGCGACCTTTCCCGGTAAAATCTTTACTTCGCTTTGAAGCAATATTTATCATTCTTTGTTCTTTATATTCTATTTGGTAGCTATCCATTAAGTGTATTCATTTTAAGTAAGACTACAGGTAATAAGTACAAAATATGTCGCGCTCGAGTATACATTCCGGATTTTATGACGATACAAAAAGGGACATAATTATTATGAACGTGTATATAGGTATGACATTTGTGTGTGTGTGTGTGTGTGTATTTTAGAGGGAATACAGTGGCAAATAATCTTATTATAAGACTTACACCAGAGACAGTGCGAAACAAGAGAATCTCAGACACCCCCGATAAGATTCCAATCATCTCGAACCAGCTTCTTCCATGAGGCAAATCTTACCCCCGGGTGTCTGAGCTTCTCATTTCTCGCACTATCACTGGTGTAACAATGTAGTGGAAATAATGGCATATTTATGTCCCCCAAACGAAGTTTGGGAGCCATATTGTGTTTACTCCGTTTCTTATTAAGTCACCCAAACGAAGTTTGGTGACTTATTGTTTTTACTCTGTTTCTTTTTATTATTATTATTCCTCAATGAATTTTTCAAACTTTGTCCAAACATTATCTCAGAGATGGGTATTCCGAACTTAATGAAACATGGCACGAATGTGGACAACCACCCCAAGATGTGCAGGACGGTCAATGGTCACTTTGAACTTTGACCTCAAATCTTGTGATTTAAATATCTCAAAAACTGTAAATGATAGCCGATTGATTGTATGGCAAAAATGTTTATTAGGTCATGACGGACCTTTGTTACATTTGGACCGAAATTCTATGATGCACCGTTCAAGAGTTATGCCCCTTGAAAGTTTCGTCACCTCTTTTAGCATGTTTTTTTCTCGAAAACGGTAAGAGATAGAAACCTGAAACCTTTTCCATTCAATTTAGGTGATATGTGTTACATTTACAAATGCCAAGGTCATAGGTCATTGGTCACTTTGAACTTTGACCCTAGACCTTGTTTTTGTAATAACTCATAAGCCATAATAGATAGCTGATAAAATGTAATTGCAAAAATGTGTGTCTTGTTAAGATCTACATTTGTTACATAGGGTCTAAATTATCGGATCAACCGTTTTCGGTTTATGGACCGAAAACCGATTTTGATGTCCGAATTTTGTGTTTTTTGCTTATAGCTCAAATACCATTGAAGATACTAAAAGACATTCAACGTACAAAATGTTCAGGAAGTCTGGACCTTCAAAATGAGGTCAAAGGTCAAGGTCACAGCCCTAAAGCTTTATTTCACATTAAAGTATCAAAAATGTACATATTAAGCTTTGAATGTTGGTTTCATCAATGATTCAATAATGAAACCATTATGACGCAACTTCCTTTCTGATGCAATCCAGTACATGTTCTTATGATGTATTAACCTGTGAATCAAAGTACTACTAACACTGACAGACGAAAAAATAATGGAGTTTATGACACTAGTTCTTACATAGGGAATAGAAACAAATATTTCAGAACACATTACAATCATTGGTGATAAATATACAACACAGCATTTTTTCAAAACGCAATTGGTAATGGAATGTGGTTTGGGTGACTTGTGTTTGCATGCAAACATATCATCACTCGTTATTTTTTGTTTTTCTTCTTCTTTCTTCCGCTCAATTCTTGTCCGACACGTTTCTCAGAAACTATTGGGCCAAACTTGATGAAACTTCTCAGGAATGTTGGCCTATATGAGTAGATGTGCAGAAACCTTTCAAAATATTCAAAATGGCCGCCGTTGCCATGGAAACGGAAAAAAGGCGGGAAAATTCAAAGTGCTCAGAACTGGGTGAAATTTTTCAGGAAGGTTGCCTAGCATGCATAGAATTGGTTTTTAGTCTTAAAATTTTCAAAATGGCGACCGTTGCCATGGAAACGGAAAAAAGGCGGGAAAATTTAAAGTGTTCGTTTGGGGGACATCTGTCACGCTCTGCGTTACAATAAGCAATATTTTTTTTCATATTTGTGCAGATAATGCTCAAAAATTGGAAAGGGTACATAAATTGACTGAAAAAAAAACGGTCTGATTCGGACTATGAGAAAACATATTGGTGCAAGCAAAGGGATTCTAGCACATTATCTATTCAAATAAATGTTTCTTAATCATCTGTTTTCGATGTTTTAAGACATGATATTGCCATTATCTAAAATTTCACATGAAATGTCATGAAAATAACCAGAAATTCTGTGAGTTTAGCTGATTAAACGATACCCCTCTCTACCCAAATAAGATACCTGACAGAGTCCACATTTGGCTATGGGAAACCCCTAATATGGGCTCAGAGACTGAGCCTGTATCATTAACTTTACAAAATGCTGAACAGCAGGGGTTCCATGTTCTGCGTGGTGGCCGTGTGTGTGTTATTATTATTTTTTTTCTTCGAATCACAAGGAAATGAGCAATCTTTGTAAAGGACCGTCCATACATCATTCTTGCAAAGTTTCGTTGAATGTGCTTCAGTGGCTTTAGAGGAAGTGATAGAAATGGTGTTTCCTAAAGGGTCCAATGATAAATGTAAGTTATGCACTGGCAGCCATTTTTGGGGGGATTGAAAAGAAATGAGCAATCGTTGTAAAGAACTTCCATACAGCATTCCAGTAAAGTTTGGTTGAATTTGCCTGAGTTATGCACTGGCAGCCATTTTTTAGGGATTGAAAAGAAATGAGCAATCGTTGTAAAGGAACTTCCATACAGCATTCCAGTAAAGTTTGGTTGAATTTGCCTAAGTGTTTTCAGAGGAAGTAATGAAAATGACGTTTTTCCATTGTTCCAATATTAAATTTAAGTTCCGAGCTGGCGGCCATGTCTTTTTGTCAGATAGGGACTAAATGAGCAAACTTTGTAAAGAACCTTCCATACACCATTCCTATTGAGTCTGGTAGAATTTGCTTCAGTTGTTCCAGAGGAGTTGATGAAAATGATGTTTTCCCATTGGTTCCAATGTTAAATAAAAGTTCCGAGCTGGCGGCCATGTGTTTTGTCTTATTGGAACCAAATTAGCTATTTTTTAAAGAACCTTCCATACATCATTTCAAGTCTGGCTGTACATGTATTTGCTTATGTAGTTCCAGACGAGTTGACGAAAATTTTTGACGGATATTTTCCCAAAGGGTCCAATGCTACTTGCAGCCATGATTTTTGTCGTCTTGGAACCAAATGAGCAACCTTTGTAAAGGACCTTTCATATGTCATTCTAGTAAAGTTTGGTTGAATTTGCCTCAGTGTTTCTAGAGGAGTTGACGAAAATGATGTTTCCCATAGGTCCAATGATAAATAAAAGTTCCCCGCTGGCGGCCATGTTTTTTGTCGGATCGAAACCACATGAGTGATCTTTGTAAATGACCTTCCATACACCATTCCAGGTTTGGTTGGATTTGATTCGGTGGTTTCAGAGGAGTTGACAAAAAAACGATGTTTTCCCATAAGGTCCAACGTTAAAACTAAGTTCCTCACTTGCCGCCATGTTATTTGTGGGATCGGAACGAAACGAGCAATGTTTGTAAAGTACTTTGCATGCATCATTCCTATCAAGTTTGGTTGAATTTTCTTCATTGGATTCAGATTAGTTGATGAAAATGTAAAAAGTTAACAGACCGACGAACGCCAAGTAATGGCAATAGCTCACACTTACCCTTTGGGCAGGTGAGCTAAAATGGGTCAGATAATAATCTTGCATATGATCTGCACTATGACATCCTCCGAAATCCATTCATTGGTTTAGGAGGAGTTGCTGATTTCATACCAGTACCTAATGACAATGCATGGGAAGCCCCAAATTTTTTGTCAAATAAAAATCGTAGATAGGAGGTGCACTATGACGTCATGTGATAAAGATTCTCTGAAAGTTACAAATTCTATTAATTGTTGTAGGAGGAGGAGTTGAATATTGCATAGCAGTTACACCCCCCGCCCCTCAATGCATGACAAGGTCTATGTTTTGCTATCGGAAACCCAAACTAAAGGCTCAGAGACTGAACCTGTATCGCTCACCTAACAAAATGCTTCTATGCCATTCATAACCAAAAATGATGTTTTTTACCAATGGAGTCTAATCTTCTAAATTGGCACCCATGTTTTTGTCTGATCCTATTGAAATGAGTTACAAATGTATCTTTGCAAAGAATCTTATATACATTATTCCAATACAGTTAAATTTAAATTTGCTTGAATAGTTTCAGAAAAGATGATGAAACGGGTGATTTTCTCATAAGCTCCAATGTTGAACTATGTAACGCACTGCCTGCCATGTTTTTTTTTGTCAGATCGGAATACAATGATCAATTTTTGTAAATCAGCTCTCGTACTTCATCCCTGTAAAGTGTGGTTGAAATGCGTCAGCGGTTTCAAGGGAGAAAATGAAAAATGCGATTTTCCCATAGGTCTAATTATATACAGTGGAATCCGTCTATCCCGACACCTGAGTATTCCAATATCCTGTCAAACCCGATATAATTTTTGGGTCCTAAAGACAGTTTTGGAAGTTTTCTTAACCTGGAATCGCGACATCCTGTGTAATCCGGCATATTCTCGTGGTCCATTAGACAGGTTCCACTGTACTATGTTTTACACTGGTGGCCCTGTTTTTTTTTCTTCTTTTTTTTTTGGAACAAAATGTGCAATCTTTATAAAGGTCCTATAGTACATCATTCCTGTGTAGTTTGGTTGAATTTGCTTCAGTGGTTTCAGATGAGAAGATGAAAATATGATTTTCCCATGGGTACAATATTAAACTGTTCCGTGCTTGCGGCCATGTTGTTTTTTATTCGGATCGGAACTAAATGAGGACCTTCCATACATCATTCCTCTAAAGTTTGGTTGAATTTGCTCCAGTGATTTCAGGAAGAAGATGAAAATGTGATTTGACTATAGGGTCCAATGTTTAACTATGTTCTGTTAGGAGGAAATGCAGAAATAAAGGTCAGGGCGATTAATGAATTGATTTATTAGAGTTTAACGTTCATTGAGCACTATTTCAGCTTTATCAAGTTAATCAATTCTAAAAACTAATCAATTAAAAAAAACTTTAAGTAAAAAAGAAAAAAAAATAAAGTAGGATAGGGCATCCGAGGCAACGAGTTTTGATTGCCACTTGAAACGGGAGAAATAGGTAGGGGCATGACATTTAGCCTTCTATACGATACCAAGTGCGTCTGGCCTCCTTGGAGAAATAAAGAAGGGGTCTTTAAACTGCATGGAGCGTGGCATTTCTCCACACAATGGTTCGCAGTCAGGTTTTCCGTATTATGACCTGACTACCACGCATAGACAGGGCATTCCCTTATCCACCAAATGGGGACTCACGCGGCTGCTCTGTTTACCTTCCAAAAATATAATATAACCAATATAACATAATCTAATCCCACAGTTTTGATCTTTAAACATAAAGCTTCAATGAAAGTAAAAGACAACCGAACCGTCAATTCAAGAAGAAAAAGTCAGACAATGGCAACTTCGAAAACATCAAGAAACAAAGATATCACAAGAGTAATACACAGAATTGCAAATGAGGACACAAACAGATTAACAATATTGATCGATTCCTTCATATGGGGTTTGGCGTCACTTTCAGCTATTTTATGACGGTCAGTTTTAGTGGTGGAGGAAGCCGGAGAGAATCACCGACCTTGGGCAGGTAACTGACATACCTTATCACTTGTGATTGTAAGTCGAGTGCACCTTTTTGTAATGTACAAAGTGGGGCGAGACCTCACACCGCAGTGGTGATAGACTACAGTGGTTGTATAGGTAGTAGAACTACCTTAACCACTCAGCCACCCAGGCCCCCAAGATTAACAATATGGACCTTATTTAAAACTGGTATCGTTAGAAAATTCAAATCTAGTAGAGAAAATAAGACTTAAGCTGTTAAAGGGAAAAATATATTGTCACCTGGCAAGCAGATTTTCCATAGCAGTCCACAATATTGTGATGTCAACCGTAAAACTTCTGCATTGATGACTTCCAAGTTATAGGTAACATACACATGTTTGAGACAAGGGTGCTATTACGGAGGTCAATGTATCGGCCGCAAGCCTTTCAGTAGCGATTTGGTTTGGAGATGTAAACGCCATATGCTGGTACCACTGTTGGAATGTTCACTATTGGAATAGTAAACTGTCATCATTTTAGTCTATCTCTGTTGTGAATTTCAGGATGAAATTCAAGGGGAAGCTTGTATGGATAGACAAGATGAAGAAAATCACTAAAGCAAGGGTGAGTACAATAAATGCGTGTATGGTATGCTCATATCTTGAAAACGCGGCATAGGTGTACTAAAAAGTTCTTATTCGGAGTTGGTAGAAGGGCTAGTGGTGCACGGAAAGTGATTCCATCTAAATGACATTATAAAGTCAAGATAACAGTAAATACCTACAATGGCCGAAGATTACAATCACAAGTCACAACCCACAAGGTGTACTACAAAAAACAGATACTAGTAACAGACTAGAGAAAAAACATAAATAACGATAGGAACTTTGGATAGCAGGAATTGGTACTTGCACTAGCAAAAGCCAGTGGTAGGGTTAAACCGGTTTATTGGTACCAAAACCTCCCCTGTCTCTATCCCGATTCCCTATAGTATAAAAAAACATACAAATAATACCCAATATGGGTAGACTACTACTTCTGTGACCACTATCTTGAAAAACAAAGCAATATAACAAAACGTAAATTAAAAAGACGGGTCAAAGAGGACCCGCCGCTAAAATCCCGGCTAGTTCAAGGAACCCAGTCTGCTGGTAAAACACTGTCGAACTACGGAAGAAAAATCAGACTCAAAACTCCCCGAAGAGTGGTCATGTATTTCATTAGACATCGGTAGTATCAGTATATGTGTAAAATCTTCAGGTCACTAGAATACAAAGCCAATTAAACAAATTCGTTTAGAATATCCCGTTGATGTCCACTATTACGTAAAGACTGTAAGCTACGTCTTAGTTTCTCTGGATTTTTTTTATCAGTTTCTGACATTTTTTACAACATTTCAATAGAATCGAGGATGAGAAATGCCCTTTGTAATTAGCTGTCTGTGAGTCACATCATATTTAGATATCAAATGTTCATATCTTTTGTAAAACTTTTTAAAAGTATTTAATAATTGTCTATTCATTTAAATATGTCTTTAAGCATGTCTATTTCGAAAATTTAATTATTTGATTCAGTCATTTTCTACCTTTAAAATTACAAATTTTCATAATCGTTATAAGATGTCTAGACTTTTCATTTCTCACAATTGACTCAGTCCTGTTGCCAACTGAATTTTACTGTTGTTACGATTGTTTCTTTATTTATCACATTGCCTGTAGGGGGAAGGTTTGGTCCCAATAAAACTAGTTTAACCCCGCCGCAGCAAGTTTGCGCCTGTCCTAAGTCAGGAAATTTATTAAGCCATTGTGTGTCTTGTCTGTTTTCTAGTTAGTTCACTTTATGTCTATGGGAGTCTAGGATGATGTTTATTTCGCTGAACTTGATTACTCTTTATTTAGGGGCCAACTCAGACCTGCCGTTGGATGTGGGGTTTCCTCACCGTTCATTGAAGATCTTATTGTGGCTTTGAGTTGTTATTACTCCACTTTGGGTCGTTGTCTCTTTGACACATTCCCCGTTTCCCTTCTTTTTCCTATTTGATGCAACGTGTTATATCATCTTAATGATGCACTTAATGGTCGCTTCAAGATATCAATGGAGAATTAATTTTTAAGCAAATGATTACACCATCTTTAGACAATGCGGGGCATACAGTGTTCGTTGCGTTCGTCCGTTCGTCCGACCTTTATATCTACAACTCCTCCTACACCAATGAATGGATTTCGATGAAACTTTCAGAGAATCTTTGTCATATAATGCCCTAGTGCTCCTCCTATTTTAGATTTTGATCTCTCCAATTTATGGGACTTTAAAAACCTTATTTGTGACAAAATGGCTACCATGCCAAAATCGTTTGCTCCGATGTAGAATATGCCGATTTCCCCCTTGTATTTCATGTGAATATTGATGTAATGTACTTTCAAAACATATGCAAAATAGTTTACTTCCTTTCTTCGTCTTTCCGGAAAACTGTATCAAAATAAAGTTATCAGTATTTTCTCGGCAGTTTTTTTTACGTTTGACATAATAAACATCGACGCAAAATGGACGCTGGAGGTTGTCTGACAAAGAAAAACAGTTAAAGTGATACAACGGAATTGCAGATGACATCCCTCACGGAAATTTTAGTGAAAATTAGAATAATAAAA
>MJUU01057565.1:0-10686 GCA_002080025.1 Modiolus philippinarum | reverse complement strand
CCCTTATTGTTTTTAATATACATCAACGATATAGCAGATGAAATTAATTCTTTTGTTAGATTATTTGCGGATGATAGTTCTCTTATGTATTCTTCAAACGATATTCCGGAAATAGAAACTAATTTGAACAGAGATCTTACTACTCTTGATAACTGGGCAAAAACTTGGTTGGTTAATTTTAATCCTCAAAAAACAAAAGTTATGCTATTTACATTTAGGAATTATCAAGTACCAAATTTATTGTTTAATGGACAAAATATTGAAATTGTCGATAATCATAAGCATCTCGGTGTTACATTTTCTAATAACTGTAAATGGACAGTTCATATAGAAAATATTTGTAAAAGTGTATCTAAACAGTTATTTGTTTTGCGTAAATTGAAATACACACTTTGTAGGAACAACCTTAACACTATTTATACTACTTATATTCTACCCTTACTTGAATATGGTTGTGAGTTGTGGGATGGATGTCCCTCTGGTGATACAAATAAACTTGAACGCCTTCAATTGGAAGCGGCAAGGATTGTTACAGGGCTACCGCGATTTGCCAGTAAAGAATATTTATTTTTTGAAACCGGTTGGGATACATTAGAAAACAGGCGAAAACGACGAAAACTTAATTTGATGTTTAAAATAAATAACGACAAAAGCCCTTTTTATTTGAAAGAATGTTAACTTGAATATTCCAATAATGAAAATCTTCATAATATCAGGAACCGTAGTCAATATAGAATCCCATTTTACCGTCTTGAAACGTTCTCAAAATCCTTTTTTCCGTCGAGTATCAGATTATGGAATTCTCTTGATCTAGGACAAAGAAACCAGGCGACTTACACCAGTTTTAAGAACTCCCATACAAAAGATAATTTTACTGTTCCTTCTTACTTTTTGATTGGTTCTAGAAATGTGAACATTTGGCATACTAGATTACGTCACCGTTGTAGTCAACTGAAAGCCGATCTTTTCTTAGTCAACTTATGTAATGATCCAAAGTGTGATTGTGGTTGTCCATTTGAAGATGCTATACATTATTTTCTTGATTGTCCGATCTTTCATAACATTAGAATACAATATATCGATAGCTTTCTTCCTTATATTACACCAACTATTGACATTATTTTATTTGGTTCAGATATGCTTGACCAAGGAACAAACACTGTTATTTTTTCGCAATGTGCATAATTTTATTATTCATTCTAAAAGATTCTCCAATTAGCTCGACTCTGCTTAGTATTTGTAGTGTTTTAGATTATAATGTACTTTTGTTGATAGTTCTATCAGTATTTCATTATATCATTACTCACACCTATATAATATTTGCATTGATTATTTTCATATATTAATTATCACTGTATGTCATCTTGTGTATTATTGTGTTTAATATCATTGTAGGGAAAGAACCTAGTAAGTTGCAAAAACTTGTGTTCAATCCCACATATTGTTCTTTTTTGACAATAAAAATATGTTTAAAGTAAGCAATTTTCAGATTTGCTGTGCCACTGCTTCCTGTTTGCCGATACTTTAACTTTTTATTATACCACTCTATGGATGAAAATTTTTCGTCAAAGTTGTCTTGGCTTCTACATGTGGGAATGATTTCAGATTTGGTCAGAAGCTTAATGATGATGATGAGTTGTACCGCGTAAGCAATTTTCAGGTTTGCCGTGCCACTACTCCCTGTTTGCCGATACTTTAACTTTTTATTTTACCACTCTATGGATGAAAATTTTTCGTCAAAGTTTTCTGGGCTTCTAAAACTTGGAATGATATTATATTTAGTCTAAAGCTTCATGATGATGAGTTGTAACGTGTAAGGTATTTTAAAGTTTGCCGTGCCACTACTTCCTGTTTGCCGATACTTTAACTTATTATTATACCGCTCAATGGATGAAAATTTTCGTCAAAGTTTTCTTGGCTTCTACAACTGGGAATAATTTTATATTTGGTCTAAAGCTTCATGATTATGAGTTGTATCGTCCAAGCTATTTCAGGTTTGCCATGCCACTACTTCCTGTTTGCCGATACTCTAACTTTTTATTGTACCACTCTATGGATGAAAATTTTTGTCAAAGTTTTCTTGGCCTCTACAACTGGGAATGATTTGATATTTGGTGTAAAGCTTCATGATGATGAGTTTTATCGTGTAAGCTATTTTCAGAATTACCATACCACTACTTCCTGTTTCCCAATACTTTTTAACTTTTTATTTTAAAATATTTTCATAAACAAATGTTGAAAATTTGGTACAAAGGAAGTGACTGCCTATTGCGGGGCCCTCCTGCGTTCAGTAGTACCTCTAGTTGATGTATTTATCTATTTGTTTATTTTTTTGTTTTGGAAATATTTATATCACGTATATTGACGACGAAATCACTTTTTGTCTTAAATTCGAACTATTTCTTTTTAAAGGGAGGGGGATAGGGGTTGTGAAAATGACATTTTCGAGTGGTGTATTTTTACCGACTTCATCTTATAGCACGAACCATTAAGGTATGGCAAATTTTTTTTATCTTCATCCGTAATTTTGTTTTCACTGATTGTTCAAACACCAGTTCCGTGCTAGTACCTTAGAGTAAACCTCCCGTGGGGTCTCTTCGAGTTTTTGAACAAGAAAAGATTTCTTTGCCAAACGAACGATGGTATTGCATGTTGTTAAAACATTTTTCCGTTGGCATCTGCCATAAACAAATCGGAAGATTGTCAGCACAGCGGATTGCAGGTAAGGATTTAATTATTACCAGTTCATATTTATAAACAAATCATGCTGAAGAGACATACAAAAGCCTCAACATTGAATACATTGTTGCCAAATTTTATGTAGAGGTTGGACAAGAAAACGGGCAAAAGTGTATTAATAATTGTATAAATGGAGTATAAACAGTTATTTCTTAATTTGAAATACTGGAAAGCGTGCACATTAAAGAAGTTGAATGGGAAAAGTTGGACGTACCCGACTGGAGAAAATCTTAATTTCCATCTTGAATAAATTTGCGCATACAAATATATTGCAGATAGAAAAAATACTATCGAAAGGATTACCGATTCAAATGTTTATGAGCAAAAAAGATGCCCTTTTCTCTAATTTCTAGCCAATTTAACCAACGCCTGACCGATGTGATAAAAATATTTCTCGTCACTAGTGAGAGAACAACTCGCGTGAAATTTCCCGCCAAATCTATTCGGAACATAATACTCGGTGTTTTACATTATGTTATTAGAGAAAAATTTTCTACAACTTAAACACGTTAATTGTGAAATTTCTCACATCTTGTTAAATAAATTTTGAAATGTATTTAACTNGATGTGAGAAATTTCATAATCAACTTAGTTCTCGTTGTAGAAACTATATGTTTACAATATGGGCAAACTGTTTGCAAAATTAAAGATCTTAACTTAGAATTCATGAATCCCCTAAAAATATCCCACGACCATTGATCTTGGTAATTTTTGTATGGCAGAGTTCTGAAAAGTTCTCCCAGAACAGGGAAAAGTTGAAGGTGACAAAAGGTAGGATTTACAAAGAAAAGATTCGGTTGTGATGAATAGGTGATTTGCCAGTTACTGAAGTTCTTGTCAGTTCTAGTCAAATTTTGTGCGTTTTGGTCAAACCTTCAAAGGGAAGTAACTCCTACACCGGACAAACAAACATTAAACCTAGCTCCACACAGCGGACATCTCTTTCAAGCTAGGAGTAAGACGTCAGCGCTGTTTCGGAGCTTGACATTGAACATGAACATTTGTTTAAAAGTACGGTCTTTGTGCTTAGCCAGTCTGGACAAAGTAATTCCCTACTCAAAATTTTTAATATTCTGCAGTAAGTTAGCATATTTGCGAATTTTTAATACTTTCTTAGTCACCGAGAAGACAGTTCAAGTTAGTACAGTTGTTTATTTTTTTTACTTGAAATAAGTAGCTTTTTAAAGCATGGTAAGCACTATTTGGGATTGGGTTTTGAATTATGTTGCTGACTTAACGTCTGCTAAAAGTGAAACTTTCATAACTTTTGATTTAAAATGCTTTATTATTTGCTTGGTTTTCACAAGCAGGGAACCATTCTGTCCCCTTGAGATTTTCCAAAAAGTTACCTCCCTCTTTGGGTTTGCTAAATTCATTCTGTTGATTGCAGAACTGGCAAATAGTCTATTGAATCGCCGGCATTTGGTGCAATATAGATAACAACGGCAGTAGAATACCGAAGGAACAAAGGAGAGGTATGCATTTACAAAAATCGAAGTCCAAAGACATTGCAAAAAGGAGATCACAGAAAACCAGCCACAAAGCATAGACACAAAAACACAACATTCAAAACCAAGGCACTCACAGTGTGAACTCCCATGAAACTGAGAGTGACATCAGGTGCTCCGGAAGGGTAAGCATGACCCGCTCTGTGAACAGCACCCGTCCCACGGTTAGTGGACGACCATTTGATTCTGAGAGGGGGGCTGGCAGATTTTGTAAATAAATATTCTGTCCCTGAAAAAGTTGGAAATAAATAATCTAGCCTGCACATCCAAGAAAATAAATAATCTGACCTTAGATTTATTGGTACGTTACGATTATGTTATTGAAAAATAAATATTCTGGCCCGCACAAATTTGAAAATAAATAATCTGGCTCGACCGAATTTGCCAGCCCCCCCCCCCCCCCCCCCCCCCCCTCAGAATCAAATGGTCGTCCCCTTAGTGAGGCATATATATTTTTTGAGAGATCTGCTAAGTAGCTGATTGATTAATGTCATTTGCTAACCCTGAAATAAAACCAATTACAAGTTTTGCTACGTGTTAATTCTCTAACCCTCAAACAGTACCAAGGTTAAACTTTGTAATCACTTAAGTATTCAAACATGCAAACATGGACAAGGACAGGTCGGTGCCAAAAAACAGAACTAACGAAGGCAAAACTCAAAATTTATCAAGACAACACAAAAAACGAAAGCACTGACGGTGTGAACTCCCATAAAAACCGAGAGCGACATCAGGTGGTCTGGAAGGATAAGCATATCCTGCTCTGTTAACAGCACCCGTCACACTGCAATTAGTCAATCCAGGGAAAAAGACGACGTGTAAGACCGACACTTATTTTTTGTGGTTCTAGAGAAAAAACGTATTTTGTAACAATTATCACAGAAATTGTCTTAAAGGGTCTTGGAAGAGACCACCAAGTACAGAGACAACAGGACAACACAATATCTATTAATAGTAGATAACTTTTTCAGCGTCCAAAGATATAAATGTGTGTGACTATTCAACCGAAAACAACTTATAATACATCAAAATCTCCTGAAATAAAAAAACTGCAGCAAAGTATTGTGCCACAAGTGGTTGTTTACATGTTGGGCGATTAAGATCATCTTTGGAAAGAGGAAAAACATTAGCTTATTTTTTCTTTGAAATTGTTTATATGGATATTTTCAGGAAAATATTAGAAATAAAGATTCAATCGCTTCTGCGGCATGTTTTTAGTTTATACCCTTGGTGGCGCTAGTGAAAGAAAAAGGAAATGCTTCGTTATTTAAAGATGTTATGGCAGAAACCTGAGTCATCGAAGCATGAGTTATGTGAAATACATTTTGTAATTTCGCCATTCCACACTTGTAATGCTTTATCATCAAAATTTACTGTTGTAATAAAAGATACTATGAAAGAACAAAATAAACGTTTTAGTATTATTTGATAAAAAAAATGTTGATCATGATATCTTGGTTTCATATTAAGATTGATTACCACTTAAGAAAAAAGTCTCAGTAGTATCAGAACTACTGTCATGGCTAAGTTTGATTTGGAGTTGAGCTTCTCCTCTTCACTTCTGAAATGCTATTTGAATCTTGTGAAATAATTATATTATAGTCAAAACAAAATATTCGAAAAATCAGCCTTAATGAGGAAATTATTTTAAAGATAATAAATTAGAGTTGTCTTAAACTTAATAAGCCATCACGGCGACAAAATTACTAGTGACTTTTCGAACTTGGATCCCAACGCTGTTAATGTTATGCAATATTTGATAAGATTTAAGATGAGTCCCATATGTGTTTTCAATAATAAACATAAAATTGTGACTGACTTTAAAACAATGTAAATGTCATATAATACAATATTACATATGGTAAAAGTTCCTATTAATCTCATTGGTTAATACGCTCACGTGATTTTAAGAATATTCAGTATATTTCAGCTTTGTTTCTAATTTTAGGTATATTGACGCCATGTTTCTATTTTTAAGTATATTGACGCTATGTTTCTATTTTTAGTTTTATTGACGCTACATGCCTGTTTGGACTTTCAGACTATAGTTTTGCACTACGAAAAGTCTTTTGAAAAAAAATATTTCTAAAAATATGTTGGAAAACGCTTTACAAATTAATGGCAGTTTCCATCCTGGAAATAAAAGTTATTTTTTTTTACAGAACAACCAATGAAATAAGTGAAAAACTAGTATTTTTTACAGTTGTCACATGTTTTTAATTGCACACTTCACGTAATCATGCTAATAAAAAGGCTTACTTGTTTTTTATTTGCAAATATAAGATTAATGCTGGCATTTATTTATCCAATGAGCACTCATGTAACTCATTCTAGATGAAGTCAGATCCACACTCGCCTTCAAATTAGGTTCTATTTCTAATTAAACTCCGATACATTGACAGAATGTCCTCCACAAAATTGTGATGAGATATCATAAAACTACATATGTAATATAAAAATGATGGACTTTTTACTCTGTCAATATGTTAAATATGGACCTGTTAGAAATATATCGACCTCGGACTTCGTCCTCGGTCAATATAAACCTAACAGGTCCATATATAACATATTGACTTCGTAAAAAGTCCATAATTGATAAATATTTATTTTCTGAGGCAGAATATCATGATAAAGGGAAGATATGACAACAGCTCAAGGTTTTGGTGATGGAATTACAGATTTAATCAGATTTATTAGAAATCATTCAATGCTGTAAAAGATAGAAGTATAAATTTCATTACACGCTATTCCTAATCTATAGAATTGCAATATTTGAAAAATCAAAACATCATATTGTTAACTGTCTTGAATAGGAGAATACTGAAGTTACTGTAAATTTACTTCTGCATATGCCCAGTTTCGACAACCTATGTCTCTCCATTGCATATCAAATAAATTAAAAACGTTGGAAATGTAATGAATTTTCTTGTGGACCGAAATGACATGATATAACTTCACCTATAACACAGAGGGTTATCTGAGGGTGCAGAATATGACTCGATTTACAGGTTCTCATTTTTTTTTGGGGGGTGGAGGATATCATGCATAACTGTTCTACTGTTATCGTCTCTTCATTCAAATAGTAACAGTTGCTTTTTTTTTCATTCCAAATCTTGGAAATAAAATGAACTGCATTAGTGTGGATCTGAGTAACACATGGTTTAAACTGGAAAATCTATGAAGACAGTGTATTAAGGAATGACTGAAATGTTGCGAAGATAGTTTTCTGAATAGTGTTTAATTATTTTGTATAACATGCCCCAACATTACCACATCGCTATATGTTTACGAAAATTAACATGTTCCTCTGTTAAATATCTACTAGAAATAGAAATGTATTTACCTCACTCGGTTTGTTAAATTGATGCCATTCAAATCCATTGAATGAATCACTAAAGCATATATTGGTCTAAATACTTACAAATTTTAAAATAAACTTTTACATAAGAAATATATCATTTTATAAATCTATTTATTTTCTTTATAAAGAACTGCAAAGGGAAAATTAGTTATAAAATTACGGCCAGGGAATACCGAAGGAACAAAGCACAGGATTACATAAATCAAAGTACAGAGACAAATGAGCTATATCTGTACATAGGTATATAGACCGAAATATCTGTCGTTTTCAAAGCTACTTTTAACTTTTACTGCTCTGTACGAAAGCCTAGAGGGGACTTCTTAATTCTTAATACTTAATTCTTAATACTTAATTCTTAATTCTTAATACTTAATTCTTAATTCTCAATTCTTAATACTTAATACTTAATTCTTAATACTTAATTCTTAACCCTCTAGTCCGAAGCATTTTTAATTGATTGTGTCGTTTTCGTTTATTTGCAAATTTATGCAAATTATATGCAAATGAATTGAAGTACAGACATGAACTAACATCAGCAGCATAAAATAACATCCGTGTGATTTAGGGGGAGGGTGGGGTGGTGAGGAGTGGGTGGAGGCCTCAAGTCCGCTACCCCTTTCAAAAATTACTATTTTTGATGAAAATTCCGTCTTTTTCGTTCCCATGGAAACCAAACGACTCAAAGCAATGACGTCAAACACAAATTGAAGGTAGAATACTATACGCTGACAACAGATACGGTCGAAAATTTAGCATTTGCCTAAGAGTTTTGATTTTATATTGAGGTATGGAACGCTGTTCGAGCCAAAAAAGCCACTTTTCGCATTTTTCGTTGTTTTTTAATTATAAAAAAGCAGGAAAAAATTCTAAAATTACCTCTCTTTTATTATCGTTTACTACATGTACCCAGTAAAAGCTTAGACCCCAAAGGTGTAGGCTTGGTTGCCAGATGTGTTACTGATACAGGTTTTTGGATGCCGACCCCTGTCCAAAAATCGCCTTTTACAATTTTTTTCCGGCACTGCAACTTTCAATTTCGGTACTGAAAAATATTGGAGTGCAAATGGAATGTTTTTTGGTTTAGTGTGTACAAAAATTATCAGGAAATCATAAAATGCCCAAATTTTTTGCCATAATTGTATGGATGGCTTTTAGAGTCAGAATACCTGAGTCAAGTAGCGTGTATCATATATGATACGCGGGGCATTAGAGGGTTAATACTTAATATTTCATTCTTATTTCGTTACACTCAAAAGTAAAAACTTAATTCTTAAAATTAATTCCTTATGCTTAATTCTTAATAATAAATGCCTTATACTTAATACTTAATAATCAATTAACAAATGATTCTTACTACTTAATTTTTATTTCTTAATAATCAATTCTTTTAGTACATCAAAATTTTGCAGCACTCTTTACCATCCTTCTTGAGGTATAATCCGGATCTAACGTCTTTTTGGATGGCTGCACTGCCAAAATCACTCAATGCACCCACACTTAAAGCAGGTAGCACGATTTTTGCTAGCATAAGTAGCACAACAGAGGCGAGTTCTGCGAGCATGGGGAGGAATCCATCTTTCTGTACGTTATACCTCACCTGCTTTTGGGTTCATCTCTAAGACCATACCATCCTTACCGCTCTACAATAGTATAGTAATGTACTGGAGCATCTTATGCCTAGCAGATAGGTCGGAATCCAGCAATCGGATGCTCACGGTTCAACCCTATTTTTGCATTTTGTCTCCGATCCGGTAGCTTCTGGCGAAGGTGACCGTTGCTCTCAGAGTCGCGCAGTTAGCATGGAGAAAGATAATGGTCTTGTGTTTGTTCAGCCGCAGTTGCTGCTGGATTTCATGATTGATATTGTCGTTGCCGCAGGAGCTGATGATCACTGCAACGGGAAACCAGTGAACAACATCGTATGTCGAATAGCGGGATTATTATTCCCGGCATGGATATTAGGGATTGGGTAGTATGTCTCGAGAGTCACGAGGGTTATCTCGTAAGATTTCTTCTCGTACAGATGTAAGGATGGGTTGGATCAGATCAAGATCTTGCTTTGGTCCCCAGAGACGACGAAGAGGAACCCATGCTTGGCTTTGGTATTGGTTCCAATTTTTCCAAAAAAGTGAAGCGTCAATTTATTTAAAGGTGGTGACGTAAAAAGTCTCTCCTTCCAATCTTCGAGACCATCGCTGTGCTTCTGAAGGTTTTTGCCTTTCAACAAGATGACGAAGACCTCGGCGAGATGGGGGGCAAATAGTAGTTGAATATAAGTCTTGTCCATAAATAAACGAAGAACTCAGCTCTACTCTCAAACATGACGTTCATCTACTGGCAACAGGATATGATCCGTTCGAGTGGCGTTTCAAATTTCGTTGCCAAGCTGGTTTAGCTCTAGACAAGGAGAGAGCAGCAACATTGTCATATTTTAAAATATAATAAGAAAATTTAAGTATTAAGAATTAAGAAATAAGTATTCAGAAATAAGTATTCAGAATTAAGAATTAAGTATTAAGAATTAAGGATTAAGAAGTAAGTATTAAGAATTAAGAAATAATTATTCAGAATTAAGAATTAAGTATTAAGAAATAAGTATTCAGAATTAAGAATTAAGTATTAAGAATTAAGTATTAAGAATTAAGAAATAAGTATTCAGAATTAAGAATTTAGTATTAAGAATTAAGAAATAAGTATTCAGAATTAAGAATTAAGTATTAAGAATTAAGAAATAAGTATTAAGAAATAAGAATTAAGTATTAAGAATTAAGAAATAGGTATAAATGGTCTTTTTGGTAGATCAAATAATGTTATGCAATAGATATGGACAGTGTTAGACCTTTGAGCTTCACATCAGGGAACAAATAAGTTTTTCAGAGGAAAAGTCTCTACGGAACTGGGACTGCCACCTCATAGTGCTTATAAATTCGATAAAATATGAAAATTCATCGCAATAATTTTCATCATAATTTCTCAAATTTATCGCAAAGATTTTCATAATTGAAAAATGTTCTTAAATATCTTTATTCTTCGCAATAATCTTAATAATCATTTAAAAGATTTTCATATTTAAATGCT
>MJUU01057563.1:18729-36196 GCA_002080025.1 Modiolus philippinarum | reverse complement strand
TTGATCACCTATTTTAACTGTTGCAAAGATTTTAATGAAAAAAAAACCTAAAAATTGGCTATGACCTTGACCTCTGACCTTGATGACCTTTGACCTTGTGCTCAAATTGAAGGTCGTTTTCTACTGATTAATTTGATATGTTACTTGACTATACTATCTGTAACGGTTTAAACGTTATATGTAAATAACCATTTTCCCAAACGCGTCAAGAGCAATAACTCTTTAGAGAGTCACCGGAGAGTTTCGGTCCAAATGAAACAAATATAGCCCTTGACATGTTGAACATTTTTGCTGATATAGTTTTTCAGCTATCTATTATAGTTTCTGAGTTTATCCCCTAACAAGGTCAAAGGTCAAGGTCAAAGGTAACCGATGACCTTCAACCTGGTACTCAAATTGAAGGTCTTTTCATACTGATCACTTTAAACATATATGTTTACTATATTATCTGTAAGCGTTTAAAAGTTATCCGCAAAAAAAACGATTTACCAAAACGCGTCAAGGGTTATAACTCAAAAACGGTTCATCGCAGACTTTTCAAACAATTGAATCAAATGTAGATCTCAATGAGAGGAGTATTTTTGCAATATAATGTTTTCAGAAATTTTTTATTGTTTACGAGATATCGCGATAACAAAATTTCAAATGGCGGAAGAAAAAAAAATTTTGACCCCGGATTTGTAATCAGGATCATCAAAGCTACTTGGAAACCAAATTTCATCAAAATCCAATAACTTTGAAAAATTTGCATATTTAGGCGTCAAAAACGCGTTACCGGGGTCACGACCAAAAAATTTTTTTTTGCATGATAAATCATCCTTAGGATGAATAGAACATTTTCCCCCATTCAGAATTTTGATATCGGTTACGGTTTATGAGGAGATCTGCTAACAAGATAAACGGTGTTTGGGGAGATAACTCCGTTACTAAAAATAGATCAATATTTAAGTCCCGAAGCAATGTCGATTTATCACATCAGGTATCGAATTGATATGTCGCGTAGTTTTTTTGCTCTGTTGCGGCGGAACAAAAAGACAAAAAAAATAATCCGAAGAATAACAATAAGGTCTTTCACTGTTGTGAAAGACCTTAATAAGAAGAAAAAGAATAATAAAAGAAAAACAATAAGTTCTTTACGACCAAGGTCGTGAAAGACCTTAATAATAATCATAAGAATAACAATACGGTCTTTCACTGTGGTGAAAGACCTTAATAATAATCAGAAGAATTACTATAAGGTCTTTCCGACTGGAGTCAAGAAAGACCTTATTAATAATAATAATCAGAAGAATTACTATAAGGTCTTTCCGACTGGAGTCGGGAAAGACCTTAACTATGCTTAAACGTTGTTCTAGATATATTGGCAAACAATTGCTGAACCAAAAAGATAGACGGAGGAAACTCTTCAATCAAAAATCCAAAAACCACCTTTCACCTTGTATTTTCAGTTTAAGGTAGTTGGGTTTCCAAAACTAAGCATCTTTTTGTGCATCTAAGCAAAAATTAAATAATTTAATGAGAATGTTGTCTAAATGATTTTGTATGGCTTTAACACAATAATTTAAATAAAAGTGAACAATAAGTATCAAGTTTGTTCGAATAACATTACATATTTGCCAAAAGTTCGAAATTTTTTATCAAAGGAAGATAATTCTACATTGTATATTAAATAGAATTGGTCAGATTGTCAAAGTTTGTTCAAAAATACGGTAATTGAACTTATTCGTTTTTGAATTTGTCAAAAGCATTTTAACAAAAACATTTATTATAATTTTTCCAAAAATTATTTTTTTTAGTTTTAGGTTCCAAATTATTTTGATAAGTTATCTCCCCTTTCTTGAACAACTAACAAATTCTTCATGTTTCATGAAATAACTTTTTCAAAAGGTCCGTGTCATATATATGGTGAATGAAAGGATAAGGAGTAAATGCATATGAGACAAAGTCTCTACAAATACATGTTAAAAAAAGCAAAGGAACAACGCTTTTCGTTGTTCTTCATCTTGAAGTCACCACCAGGCCTTCAACAATGAGCTTTGCTCATACCTCATAATAAGTTCAAGACGGTCCCTAGCACCGGTTTAAGCGGAATTCTTTGCTAATTGTCGAGCAAGTCAACAAACATTAATTAAACTGGCAAAGTGTTCTTACAATCACTGTCATCCCGTCCATACAAAAGCACTAGTTTCTTAAGCTAGTGGACGATTACAACATATAGACAAATACAGGGCATTCATCAAGTCGAATGTAAGAAAACTTGGCGTTATAAAATAGTGAGATGTGGGCACTTTTAACAGGTGGTCAGAATTACATTTGTAAATTAAACAAATTATATGCCAAAATTTGAAAGTATGTATAGCATATCCATATGAGAAATTCTCTCACGCATAAGTACGCCATAACTGAAATATATAGAGAGCATACATCTCTCGCACGGGGAATCGTTTTACGGACTCCACACTGCAGGAGAGACAAACTCCAGTCGTAAATGGTGAATGAAAGGATATGGAGTAAATGCACATGAGAAAAAGTCTCTACAAATACATGGTAAAAAAAGGGGCAAAAGAACAACGCTTTTATAGTTGTTCTTCACCTTCAAGTCACCATGAGGCCTTCAACAATGAGTTTTGCTCATACCTCAGAGTAAGTTCAAGACGGCCCCCAGCACCGGTTTAAGCGGAATTCTTTGCTAATTGTCGCGCAACGCTACATCCATGTCTTCATTGGTCATGGGTGCGGGATTGTCAACAAACATTAATGAAACTGGCAAAGTGCTCTTACAATCACTGTCATCCTTTGTCCGACAAAAGCACTAGTTTCTTAAGCTAGTGGACGATTACAACATATAGACAAACGCAGGGCACTCATCAAGTCGATTGTAAGAAAACTTGGCGTTATAGAATAGTGAGATGTGGACACTTTTAACATGTGGTCAAAATTACATTTATAAATAACAAAAATATATGCCAAAATTTGAAAGTATGTATAGTATATCCATATGAGAAATTCTCTCACGCACAAGTACACCATACCTGAAATATATAGAGAGCATACATCTCTCGCACGGAGAATCGTTTTACGGAGTCCACACTGCAGGAGAGACAAACTCCAGTCGTAAATGGTGAGTGAAAGGATATATGTTTTTAAATTGAAGTTCAATATCGTACAAACAAATATTGAAAGTTTATAAAAAATATCTGTCTGCTTATAGAAAATATATGCTCTTGAATTGTGGAATAGGAATATTTTCTATCTAATTCTATTGTAGATATAGTGCGAAAACCCCAAATTGCACCAAACTCTAGAACTCTGTTTATTTTTTTACTTATCCATGACCGTCAAATTTGATTGCATATTTTTATAGCATATTACTAAAAGTTTCATTGTACAAACTGTACAAAAAATTCAGAAACCAAGACATCCGCACCTCTTAAGTTGCAACACTGTTAATGATCTAATGATGTACTGGAGCTCAGTGTAGGTCAGCTGAGATGAAATATCGTATACAGGGGAAGATTGAATGTCTTTCTACAAAGAATGCCGCCACACAATACTATTATCTTAAATAGTTTTCTGAAGTTTCTGGCAACTCTACATACTATACCTGTCAACTTGATAATATATTTTATGCTAGGCTTGATTAAATATCTATAAGTTTAAAAAAAAAAATGATCGATGAAGGGATATGGTGTAAAAGCATAAAAGACAAAGTCCCTACAAATGCATGGCAATAAGCAATGGAACAACTTTTTTTTCAGTTGTTCTTCATCTTCAATTAAAAATGAAGGGATATGGAGTAAATGCAAATGAGACAAACTCTCTACAAATACATGGTAATAATAAGCAATGGAACAACGCTTTTATTGTTGTTCTTCATCTTGAAGTTGCCATGAGGCCTTCAACAAAGAGCTTTACTCATACCTCATAGCAAGCTCAAGACGGCCCCTAGCACCGGTTTGAGCGGAATTCATTGCTAATTGTCGAGCAACGCTACATCCATGTTTTTTTAACCTAATGATTCATGGACGCGGGATCGTCAACAAACATAAACAAGTCACCATGAGGTCTTTAAAAATAAGCCTTGTTCATACCTCACAATAATTACATTTCATGAATATTCATTTGGAATCCGTCAGTTTGATAGGTGAACATCGATCACGTGGCATATCAATGTGAAGTTGCAAGTAAGATGAAACACATTTGACCACGTGTTCACGTGGCGGATGAATTTGTAAAAATAGAATCCCAATGTAAATGATGTACTTCCCTGGAAATGAAGTCGTTTTTTTATATTTCGGTTTTAAAATGTAATTATAAGAATTGAATGCATCATTTTGAAGTTTCATAGGGACTATGAAAGGGTTGACCGGGCGCATATTTTGAACATGAAGCGCTACCGCGCTTCATTAAAAATGTGCTTCGGTCAACCCTTTCATATCCCAATGAAACTTCAAATTAATGCATTCAATTCTTAAGTAAATGACGGGCCCCTAGCATCTGTCTGAGTGGGAGTCATTGCTAGATGTCGAACAACGCTACATCTATCTAATTATGTCATGAGATCGTCAACAGACATAAATTAACTGGCAAAGTATTTGTACAATCGCTGACATTCGTCGCTCGACAAAATACCCAACAGAACACAATCACAACATAAAACAACCACAGGAGGCCACCCATCGAGTCAAAAGTAAGAAAACATGGCATAATAAAATCATGAGATGTGGACACAATCAACAGGTGGTCAAAATAACATTTTGAAATTACACAAAAATATACATAAAATGCCAAAATATAAAAGTATGATAGTGTATTCATATGAGGAATTCTCTCAAGAACAAGTGCACCATAACTGAAATGTATAGAGAGCATAGATATAAAAAGTACAAAGTATTTGATCTGGAAATTTTTTGTAAGTTCCAGTTACATTTTCTTGCTTTTTAATATTCGGATTTATTTATATTCCACGAAGCTGATAGCTAACCGATACGTTCAACCTTTTGATTTGTTTTCATAATTTGGTTGCGAGTTGGTTTGTATTTACTGTTTCAAGACAGGTTGTAAATATTAAAAACTGTCCGAAATTTAAAACACCATTAATGAACGTTTACTTAATAAATAGGATGCTTAGGAAAAAAATACCTAACGGCCCAGGAGCGGAGCCTGTACTGCTCACCTGACAAGAGCTTCAAAACAAATAATACAAAAATGTACCAATGCACAAATTGATAATCTACCCTATTCGTTTTGAAATTCGCAATTGACTAATTAAATATTTGCATTTATAAAAAAATATATGACTTTTATGGCATCAATTGTACAATCTTTCTTCAAGACCATCTAGTAGCTCACTTCAATTACCTTAAAATAGTTTCTTACAAGACCAAATATCATTTACTTAAACGGCCAGGTTTAAACTATATATATTGCACCTTGATGGTAATGTTTTTACCATATTAGTATTAAATGTGTATTAAACTACCTTAATCTTTCTAAGTAAGTTGTGTACAACCACTTTCAGGGGTTTGGAAGGAAAAAAGCAAAATATATTTTTCAAAAAAGTGTTCAGTTTTTGCAGGGATTCATATTGCTAGTGCTTTAGTTTTGTGGCGTTCTTGTTCGTTTGTGTTCATTCGTTTTGTCTTATAAGATTGTTTCAATTAAAGTAAAATAGGATTTCCAATATTTTTTGGAGATTTTTAGTTTTAGAAATTTTTTTTCAGTATTTGTTTGCCGATTATTAAAGATGTTTCGACATGGCGTCAATGAATGGAGCGCAAGAAGCAATCCTTGCTTCAGACACTCCATAAATCTGCAGAAGCTACATTGTAGATTAACAGTAACTTCGGTATTTTGTTATTCTTTCCCCAATTAATTTTTTGTAAATCAAAAACAGTTCAATGATGACATTTCAATCCATAAATTTCTTTTTACAAAACAAAATTGGATAAGTGGTAACACAACTTATTTTTCTAATGATCCATCTGGTCAACATCTGGATGAGGTGCTGTGACTATCTCATCAGTTAGACTGGTATCTCTTAATAAATCTGCACCTGTAATCTATGGGAAAAAAGAACAATACCAGATTTCATTTCGTTTGGATGAAACAGAAGAACATCTTCGTCAGTCGGTGGCAATATCTTGAAATTTTGCAAGACAGTTGCCATGAAAAGAAAAATTCTGGATTTTGCAAAGACCTCTCCAATACAGGATCTTTTTCCGTGGCCAAAAGTCATTATTCTGAAAAGTGAAAATACCAGCATAAGGGTATCATTATATACAGACAATAATCATATCATTACAAGGTATTGTGGGTAATATTTAAGAGCTAACTGAAAGTCGGGATTCATGAAATCTCTGATTAAGTTTATTGTTACTAAAGCATTTTGTCATGACATATTTTGGACTGTCTTACTTAATTACCGATATTCACCAGCCCAGTAATTAGGCACTTTTGCAATATCTTAAGTTCACAAAATGTTTTTTCAAACTCAAAAATTACATTCCCGAGTTGAAATTGCGCTCCTTGACTGACTTTGGTTTTTCATTCAGATTCTTTTGATTATATGTTCTCTATCAGCTTTTATACACACTTTTGCATTTGGTAGTCTCTTGAATATTTTGCTTTGATCAGTTCGTGAAAGACATTAGTTGTCGGTATCGCTATCTTCACATACAAAATTTAAATCAACTTCACTGTTTAAAGAATTGAGCTCTTGATCTTAATTTAACTAAAATTGTTGTCCTATACCTGTACCTTTAATTTTGAGACAACAATATGATATTAATACTTCCTGCTATTATCCACACTCTACTTGTGTTGACCATATTGAGAAATTGATTTCATGGAAGGATGGTAACGAAGGGAATCGTTTGTTTGTTTAAAGGGTAATTAATTTTTGTTTTTTTTTTAAATTAATGTAAAAAAACACCTTTGATTGTAGATAAAAACACTGATGCGCAAAATTCAGCTTTAATCTCCGTATTGTGTCGATGCTACATTCTACCTCTTTATTCGCAAAACATCATTTTTTTTAGAATATTAATATGTGTTTTATTGATTAAAATATTGAATAGATAGAACTGAGAAAAATGTGTTGTTTTACCAATTTTGATTTTTTTAGGATTTCGGTGTATTTGGCTGTAAGTTTTATATACACTCGTACTCAAGTGAAATTCATAATATGTAATATAAAACAATTGCTTCCAATGTAACTTACAGTAAGCTAACTTAAGTTGAATAAGTACTCCCAAAATGATTTGGTATGTCATTTTCTTGTTACCTTTGAAGCTAATACATTTTTTCATTGAATTATTTATAAAGAATTGAACGCAATGTAGTTTTATTGGAGTGTAAAGGCGTGGACCGTAGCACATTTTGATTGAAGCACGCTAGTGCTTCATGTGAAAAATGTGCTACGGTTCAAGCTTTACACGACAATATTGCATTCAATACCTATAATTACATTCTTTAAATAGAATGCAAGTGTTCACGGAATCGCGCTAACCTTCATGTGAAAAATGTGCTACGGTCCACGCTTTTACACGAAAGTAAAACTACAAAATATTGCATTCAATACTTATAATTACATTCTGTAAATAGAATGCAAGTGTTCACGCAAGATTACTTAATGAAAATCGTGGATGATGTACCAAATTTTTGTCTAGACTACTCCGCTGTCTTTGTTTACTTATGTCGTTGTCAAGGTGTCGCGTGCTGGTGTAGTTTTACAGACTGATAAATACGGTGACGGAAATGATCGTAATACTAGTCGCCAATCAAATACGGGGATTTCCATACGAAGCAGAATGAATGTAATCATTGCAAGTTAACGTTTATTTTTTTGTCGAATTATATTCATTTATTAAGTTCTGCAATATTATCTTACAAAATCTTGCAATATCTAAATTTAACAAAATTGTATTTAAAACTAACGAGTATCTCCCTCATGCATAGCTCTGTCCTTACCTGAATTTTGGCCAATCTATTTAGATCCTTTTGGTTGTTTGTTCTCTATCAGCTTTTATACTTTTTCGGTTAATTGACTTAAAAAAATGTTTTAGTTTTATCTGCAATGATTAGACATAAGTTGTCGAAATGCGCAAATGCAATAAATAAATTAACAGTAACTTCGGTATTTACTTATTTATCACCACCGGGCCGAAGCCTCTGCTGGTTGACTGTTAGTCCCCGAGGGTATTCACCAACACAGTAGTCAGTACCAAGGTGCTGACCCGAAAACCGATTTCATTGAAACTTGCAATATCTAAATTTAACAAAATTTTGTTTAAAACTAGGGTTTATCTTCCTGATACATAGCTCTGTTCTAAGATGAGTTTGGCTATTCTATTTAGATCATTTTGGTTTTGTGTTTTCTATCAGCTTTACACGTTTTCGGTTAATTGACTGCCAAATGTATTGGTTTTATCTGCACTGTTCGAAATGCGCATATGCAGAAATAAAATTAATAGTAACTTCGGTGTATTTAGTTATTTACACACTTATTTATGACGGAACGGGAACGCCTCAATTACCTCTAGTGTAGTATTAAAGATAATTACTTATGACTAGTGGATGTCATATCCGCCTATAAGGTATATATGATGTGAGCTGTTCAGGATGTGATACTTCTGTCTTTAAGACCAATATGATACCCCTAAAATACATCCTGAATCAAGCTAATAAAGCACAATTCAAACAGGTACATATTCCATAATAATTCCCACAATCAGCATATATCACTTGTATAATTTGCATCCCTGTGTAATATGTTAAAAGAATTGGCAATAAATAAAGAAAATGAAATAAGACAATTGAAAAATAGTCAGTGCATAATTAAATGCAACCTTTATGAGAAGTTTTTTTCAATAATCCTATTCTGTGAAAATACAACAAAATCAAAATCCTTTACATTTGTGCGTTATTGATTTTAAGTTCAAATAAATTACTAAATAAACACTTTGTAGCAGAAATGTGTGAGATGAATGCACGGCAGACAATGTGCCATCTATGTTCAACAGTATATGCTTTTTTGTACAAATGCACAAAAATCAACATTCTTGTCAGCCTTATTCAAAGGCTGATAATGGCCGTAAGACCTTATATAATCAAGTACAATGATTCTTATACTTATCCATACCAAGAACTTTACTGAATTGAATTCTAAGCATTAACGAAGCAATTTAAAAAAAAAAAAACAAAAAAAAAAAAACAAAAAAAATCGATGTATGTTATTTGAAATATAACTTTTGAAAAAATGGTTTCGACTAAAATGCATCCAAAAAGCAATTTTGCTAAAAAGAATTCCCAAAAACTGCTTGCCTTTGAGAGTTGCAAGCGATCTACCAAAATTGGAACACTATATTTGTATTCTTAGTTTTCAGAATTATGTCTGGTATAAATAATTGCTAAAACATTTGATTGTACCAAACTAAATTCGTCGCAGGCGAGACAAAAAAGGAATAAGTAAAATAAGCATCCTATATGACACCATGCTTAACGACGTTAAGGACGCAGCTGTAATAGACTTCGAGTTAGGCAAAAGACGGATTAAGACAATGCAAAATTACCCGTCTATAGTAGCATAAATCAACATTTGGTTACAATTTTCTGTATATTTGCTTTTGAGTTGTTCGCTTGGTTGAGTGCGTGAAAGTTGTGTTTACCCCTTATTGTCATGTAAGGTTAAATGCTGATTTAGGTTCAAGAAAAGTACTGTTTTTGGTCGATGTCTTGCTTCGGATACGGGTTTGAAAACAATCAAGTTGTTTGGACTAACACATGAAACTTGAAGAAATGATGATTGCCTGAAACCTACTATCACGTTTAGGAAGCGGCTGTTGCAGTTATTTCTGGACGTAAATCCGATTGTGTATGGTTCCAGGCGTGATGAAATTGTTGATAACGTATACGTTCGGACAGAATCGTCTTTTTAGCGAGTCAGTGCTAATTTGAACCTTTTTTCAACACTCCTGGTAATAGAACAAGATGTTCTTTATTGGAAAAAATGTTTTCTTGCTTCCAAATGCCAAACACAATCCTATTACACTAACACAAAATGTCGAAAGCATTTATCCTTGAAACTAGAGGAAAAGGGACAAAAATACAAAGATAATGAAAACGTGCAAAAAACTCAGTTAATTGATCGAGAAACAAAGTCACAGTTATTTTGAATGTGTTCAAGAATGACCATAACAAATGCCGTATAATAAGTGTTTTAAAGAAATATTGCGTTTTTGCCATTAAACAGTGTTATAACCTAATTCCTGGTTTCGGGTACTAAAATTGTTTGCTGCAGGCATGTCCCGAAGAGAAGAAAAACAAGGCTGTTCATTGGCTATTGAAGAATATACTAAAGGGGTGCCTTAGTCCGATTGAATTAAATTGAATTAAACTTATTATATTGCTCAAATAAAGCAAAGGGATCGGGCACAAGTTATAACAACATTATTTATAGCCCTCTCCCTATACAATTTACAACATAACAAATATTATACAATAGCAGTAATATAGATACAATATATATTAAGAAATATTGATGAGAATAGAAAAAGTAACAAAAGATGATAAATAAAGTATCATGTACACAAAACATAATTCTCTTAAGTTATGATTACAATGTCAGTAAACTTTTGATACCATTCAAATGATAATAACAATAACACTATTAATGATTGAATAAGATAAAAAAGGAAAAATAAGAAGGAAAGGATAAGAAGAAGGGATAAAAAGAATCTGCAACAATCAATCAAATCTATGACTATTGTAAATGTAACATTGAACTGCTCTAAAGATATCAGCATTTTGGTCCGATCTCGTACCATTTGGAAAAAATGAATTCCGACATCGAAGAAAGGACTTGAAAAGCATGCATCCCATTATTTGATAATCGCATATGATGTATCTAGCAATTTAAAGCTGGATTTGTTAATTTCTCGCAATACTCTGCATTGTTTACATACAACATCTTAAGGGATTACTGGTCACATAATGGCAGTTTTAAGGGTAACAAATAATAGGGGAAACATGCATGTTTTGGAAAATTCAGTCATAACAATTGACATTTTGTATTTTGTAGAACGCATTCTAATCCGTGTTAGGAAAGGTGTTTGGACCGATTGTAGCCTGTCGGCCCTACACTAAGTAAATGGCCGAGTAGTTACGATCGGAGTTTGGACGAGTCAATGATTTATAAATAGACACGAATATATAGGTATGATTATTTTAACAGGTCATTTCCAGGGCGTTAGGGAAATCACAAAGGCTAAGGTTCTTGATTTTTATTGCCAGTAGTAAAAAATAAACTCTGCAATAACAATATAAAAATAATAAGTTTCATAATGAATATTGCACATATTATAAATCCAAATAAATAATAAGACTATGTAACCATGTTCTAAAATAACTGTGATTATACTCTAATTCGTTCCTCAATCGAGCATAAATTATTTATGTATTAAAACATCATCCGCTATACCATAAAAACACAACACCAAATATTTTGGGATCAGCTCGCCAGATGTGCAGCTAACTATTTATTAGAAAATACGAAAACTTAGTCCTCATTTACACATAATCTGCACTGGCCGCTGCAACAGATGAACAAATATATCTACAACGATAAAAAGATACAAGTTACAATATGAAAATAAATTATAAATATTGGTTACAAAATTTCTACAACATACAAAAAATACGGATGGGTGGGTACGGAGGTTAGCTGCACCGAAGGCCGAGCGTCGAATGAGTTTAGGAAGGTAATATATTTCCCGCAAAAAGATAGGCTCGTGAAGCACGTAAAGAAACTTTAACCTAAAGTTAAATACCAATGTTAGCTAATCGTATCGTTTGTTTATGTAAACAAAAACACGTGTTTACAAAAGGTAAACACACGAACACGTGTTCTAATTCGTTCCTCAATCGAGCATAAATTATTTATGTATTAAAACATCATCCGCTATACCATAATCAAAGTACTGAAGTACTGTTTACTCGCAGTTCCGTTGGCATGGGTAAGCATATCTCCAAACTGAATGATTTTCCAGTATTATATAGAAAAATAAGATTAATGTGAATATTGTTTTGACCAAACACTTTTTACTTTTTCTATTTCGTAGCCTATATAGATAACAAAGTCCATTTTGTAAACATATGTGTAAGCCTGTCCTTATGCAAGATATCTGTGGAAACCTCTTGATAATTTCTGAACCAGAGCTCTAATAATTTAACTCTTATTAATTTATGTAGACGAACTAACACATTATATCTAAGATCTTGCCCTAAACCAATCTCTTCCTATACAGTAAGCAATGCGACATATCTTCAGCTGAAGCTGTATTGGTCAGCTTGATTCATCGATATTCCAATATAAAGATCTTCTGATACAGTATATGGAAAGAATTGAAATTTACTCCTCAAAGACACTCATTGCGAACAAAGATAATTGATGTATGTAATGTAAATTCTTCATACCTGCCAAGTGACCCGCATTTGCTTGGTCACATCCGAAAAAAACGTCCCTTCACACGCCAGTAAGCATGACCCGCCGCGGGTGACCGTTTTCACCCGAAAAATTGATCAGGTAAAATTGTCTTGAGTTGATTGACACAAATCAATAAACGGACATGCAGTCCGTTTATTGATTTGTGTCAATCAACTCAAGTATCATTCTGACAGGTAAACAAGTTAATTAGACTATGTAATTAGTGCTGATTAGGGGAATAATTAGGACAGGTGTTGTTTATATAATAATTAGCAAGCACTGACAATGATTACAAAGAATATACACAATATTTTCTGTTATACTTGATGACGATTTGTTTGAAATATTAGATGAAATTGTCGATGACGATGCCTTGTTATCATATGTCTATGATGCAGAAGTTTTAAAAAAATATTATTTTCCTTTGGAGAGATATTCTCAAGATATGTCTATTCCTAATAATTATGGATATAGGTTAATAGATTTCTGCAAGCGTAATAATTTGTATATTGGCAACGGGAGATTGCCTGGTAATGATTTTATGATTGGTGCTAAAACTTGTAAAACGACGTCACTGTGATTAATGATTTAATTGCACTTTTACAAAGCCTTGATACAGGTCAAGATGAATTACTGAAATCTTCAATCAATGATGTTGTGAATAAAATTGGTGGTCTTTTTAAACAATCTGCAGCTGGTGTGTTTGGGTTAAGGCGAAATTGTTTACAAAATAAAAAAGAAAATTTTCTAGTTTGGTTTGATATAAAAAAATACCATGAAAACAGGAACAAAATATCACAAAGCACGTAATAGGTATAGTTTTATCAAAATCAGAGAAAACAGAAAAGCTTTAAAGGAAGCTAGTAAAACTTATAAGCGCCAAATGAGTACAACATACAAAAAATAACAACAAAATATGGAAAATGAAATGAGACAAACTGCTAAAATGATTCGAAAAAGATTTGGAAAATTCTGAAAAGGTTGAAAAAAACTAACAAAAACAAAGACGTCAAAATAACAGTTGATGAGTTGTATAATTATTTCAAGTCTTTAAATGAAAAAGGTGATGACTTAAATGATGATAATTATGATTTTGATTTTAATAATATTGATAATCAATATGTAGCAGATATTTAAGATTGTGAAATAACTGCTGAAGAAATTGAAAAAGCAATAAAAAATTTACATAATAATAAAGCAGCAGGTGATGATGGTATTGTGAATACATTTTTGAAGAGTACTGCTCAACATTTTTTGCCTTTATATGTCAAATAATTTAATGTTATATTAGATACTGGAATTGTTTCAGAATCTTGGTTAACTGGTGTTATTAAACCTTTGTATAAAAACAAAGGAGATCAGAATGATCTAGACAACTACAGGGCTATTTGTTTAACCTCTAATTTAGGATATTCCGCCCAAGATAACATTTTTATTCATTATTCTATTATTTCATTATATTTATCAGCAGGAAAAAAACTTTTTTGTGCCTTTATCGACTTTAGAAAGGCGATTGACACGGTGTGGAGAGTCGGGCTTTATCAAAAACTATTAAAAAATAACATTTCTGGTAAAATGTTTCGATTGATTGTTAATATGTATAGTGATATTAAGTTGTGTGTGCAATTTAATAATATGAAAACTGGTTATTTCCCGTGTGAAATTGGTGTCAGACAGGGAGAGAAATTGTCCCCCTTTTTATTTGCCCTTTATCTCAATGGTTTAGCCGACTTTTTAGATCAGCAGTCAGTATCAAGTTTGAAATATTTAGATGAAACTTCTGTTCAGAAGATTGGTATTTATTTAAAATTATTTCTGCTTCTCTATGCAGATGATACTGTGATATTTGCAGACACTGAAAAGGATTTACAAAGCGCGTTAAATGCATTTGAAGAATACTTTAATATGTGGAAATTATCGGTTAACATATCGAAAACTAAAGTTGTAGTATTTTCAAAAAGAAAAAGTCGGCAGAATTATTCCTTTAAAATTTACAACGAGAGTATCGATATCAGTGATTCATATACTTATCTTGGGATTCTTTTTAATTATAATGGTAGTTTTTGTAAGTCTAGAGACTGATTGGTCGAACAATCACAAAAAGCATCGTATGCCCTTTATCAGAAAATATACAATTTGTCTATTCCAGTTGATCTTCAAATTAAACTTTTTGATTCACTAGTAAATCCGATCCTGACATACTCTTCAGGAATATGGGGCTTCGAAAATTTATCTAATGTTGAAAAAATACATCGACAATTTTGTATGAGAATTCTCAATTTAAGATCTTCAACACTAATGTCATGGTATATGGTTAGCTTGGTCGTTTTCCAATTGATATAAATGTAAAAATGAAAATGATTTGTTTTTGGTATAAACTGGCTACAGACGATACAAAGCTATCTGGAAAACTATACAAGTTAATGTTGAATATGTATAATCATGGTTATCGATCATGTAAGTGGATAAATTTTGTGAAAAATATTTTTGATGATTTTGGAATGAGTGAAGTGTGGAATGCACAACAAAACATAAATTTAACTTTTTTAAAATATACTGTTAAACAGCGTCTCCAGGATCAGTTCATACAAAGATGGTTTGCCGATATTGAGGGTACTTCTAGGGGACGATTTTATTCTCAGTTTAAGGTTGAGTTTTGTTTGGAACCATATTTAATCAGACTGCCTAGATCTGCCTGAGTTTATATATGTAAATAACGTACTTGTAATATTAAGTTCCCGGTTGAAACTGGCAGGTGGCAGAATATTCCGGAAGTAGAACGCACATGCCATCTTTGTGGTTCTGGTCTTGGAGACGAATACCATTACATAGCTATATGCAATAATGCAAACGTTATGGAATTAAGAAATAAATATATACCTTCTTATTATTGGAAAAATCCAAATCGTCACAAAATATATGGCATGTTAAAATATTGCAACCTAAATGTGTTGACCTACCTTTCAATCTTCATTAAGAAAGTGGAGAAATTTTTGAATGGTTAATCTATCATAATTACGTAGTATCAATTTGAAAATTGATTAAATCCCTCACTTTTTTTTCAATCACGTGGTCAATAATATGGGTCAAAGCCTTGTTAAAGTACATGTTTTTCGTCTTGCTTTCACTAATTATGTATATGTATTATATTTATTGCTCCTGTTACGCAGTTTGTCTGCGTCCGAGCGTATATTTTTGTATTTATGTTTATGTACCCCGGAGGCCTAATGGCACGGGGTTGTTTTGTTCAATAAAATCTTGAATCTCTAAATCTTGAATCTTGATACGAAAATGTTCATAAATATCGCTCATTACCTCCCTTGAATAATTTTCCATTTTATTAAAAATGGCCCTAAGATTTTGATGTTAACACTAATAAATACCCCAAATGATTGAAATAACTTAAAAATTCTCTAAGTTTTTGTTTTAAATAGTATTTTGAATGTTTTCTCCATGTATTTTATTTTGATGAAGTTAAAAATAAATGATTATAGTTTTTAAGCAATTTTTAATGAAATTACTTTGTAACCATGTTTACAGTCTGACCACAATGAGTAAATAGTAACTTATTATAAGATAGTGATTTAAAAACCTTTCATGTGGGTACATTTAATGAAAGACACTAAAGATCAAGACATAACAACCCAAGCCTCAGCTTCTTATGAGAACAAAAACTGAATGCAATGAATATGTTTGGTATTTTTTTTAATCGTCTGAAACATGCAGAGTTTAACTTTGAAAATATGCCGTCACGCGGCATGACCCAACATCTGAATGTACAATGTTGGGTCATGACCCACCACAGTACCTTTGGAGGTTGGCAGGTATGATGCTTATTGCTCATTGTTAAAATCCTTGGTGAGTCAAAAATGAAAAACAACATTTTTAACATTGTTGTGCTGCTTGATTTGCATATATTCATATTTTGAAAACAGTCTAATTGATCGTATATTATACATTTAAAGAGGTAGATATTACAAAATATACAGCGAACAGCTTTTTTATAAAGAATGTCACGAAATAGGAAATTTTTTTTATTGTTAAAAAAATAAAGAAAGGATTTTTTTAACCCTTAGAAACTGATAATTTTAACCTTTCGACCAAGATGGTACAGTTTCAGTAAAGTGAAATGTTATTTCTATGGCAATTCTCATTAATGCTAAAATATTGTACATAATTGAAAATTCTAAATGAAATAAGATCAATTTCAAAATTCATTTTTGTTGAAAAGAGTATTTTTCAAGCTCCTAATTATGTAACCTTTTAAGGGCATAGTTGTCATGCTGACATGTAAACAACGATGTTTTCACAGAAAAAATATACAAACAAAATTCTAACCATTTCAACTTCTAATAGTAATACGACTCCTAAGATAATATTCACTGTCTTATTTATCAATGGCAATAAAAACTTTAATGTACTGCTAGCCCAGTTTATTACATTTAATGCGTCTGAATCCTAGAATCTCCATCTGATCTAATAATGTATGAAAGTATCGATAATATGCCCTTTGATCCTTTGGTGAATTTTTATGCCACTCGTCTCGACATGCTGTCAATTGCTTATGTTGCATGCCAAATTTAAATTAACCCCATTCAGTCCTACAGATGTTTATGTTACAGAATACTGAATAAACTATCATCCGGCTAATTCTTCAGGGTGAATGAGTTACGAGATGGGGACACTGCACAAAACAAATTAAGGTAATCATAAATGAACAAATAATCTAACAATCTTAATTTTGAAATGAGGAACCAAAGATCGTGGTAAACATTGAGCTGAAAATATAATTAGCGACAAAATGTGTGTTTCAATGCCGTCAATAAAAAAAAACTTTCACCCCCGGGCTTTCACCACACACGGTCGGAGCTGCATAAATATTATACCAGATTATAACTCTACACTATCATGCCACTTGAATAATATATCTGGGTATATTGATATAAATTTTTCGTTACCATCGAAAAGGTGCACTTATTGACC
>MJUU01057558.1:4307-30707 GCA_002080025.1 Modiolus philippinarum | reverse complement strand
AGTTGGTCCCCTTTCAAAAAAGTGTCTGTCAAGTCCGCATCATATCCAAGATGGCCACCAGCGCGTGAAGCCTGGTTTTATCATTGGACCCTATGGGAAGGTATTCAAAGATATTCTTCTCTGAAGCCGCAGAGCCAATCGGAACCAAATTTGGCCAGAATAGTCGTTAGGTGGTTCCCTTTCAAAAATGAGTCCGGCAAGTCTGCACATCATCTAAGATGGCCACCAGCGGGGAACTTAGTTTAACATTGGACCCTATGGGGAAACATATTCCAAGATCTTCTCTTCTGAAAGTACTTGGCCAATTGGAATCACACTTGGTCACAATGGACCTTAGTTTGTCCCCTTCTTAAAATGTGTCTGGCTTGTCTGAACAGATTCAAGATTGGCATTCAACATTGGTATTATTATTTTTGACTGTATTTGTCAGCAATGGCCCAGGTGAGCGATACAGGCTCTTGAGAGCCTCTTGTTTATATTCAAACTGGATTTCAGCTTGCCTATCTAGAACTTTTCTTTAGCCTGCCTTTGTGTGTCTGTTCACGATCGATTTTGGTCAATTGGTACTACTTGCATATGTTTCCAGTCATGACCGGTGGAATTTAAATGTAATGCAGTGGCCTGTGATCTTTCGTTTTTCCGAATGTGGTCACGGTGCAAGTTGATACGAGGGTTACAAATATTTTTTTTACATCACTTTAATTGAGGTCACGCCTTCAGTCTCCGACATGTAGTTTACTGATTAAATTAAGTTTTGTAGTGTAGTTTTTTTGTAAATAGTTATTTTATGTTGGTTTGAGAAAGACTCGGATAGAGTTGAAATATAAACAGTATTTATACTCGTGCTATTCACATTGATCAAACTGAAAGTGTATAAATAAACCACATTATGAGCGAAAATATAATTATTTTTAAGGGCTCGTATAAGCAAAATAATGCTTATCCAGAGTTTTCAGTAAGATGTCCAGGTTTGTTGGGACCCTTAGACGATTATTATATATTTTTTCTACCCGACTTGCATTCTTTTACTTTAAAGAATCCCTGGCGCTTACTACACCTGGCCAAGGTCTGAGGATTCTCGGACTGAAAAAAACATGACATCAAATTTTAGCTTTTTTCGGATTGACAAAACATCGATATTTCATTGATTAATTGACTCTCACATCTAAAAAATAACAGTTCCACATTACTGCAGCTTTGATCATTGATAAAAACTTTACGTGTCGTATTTTATTTTATTTCATTTCAAGTCAGGTCAAGTCAAGGATATGTAACTTTGGCATTTTTGTTTAAGCCCTGTATGGGATTCGAACCAGCATTCCCAGTCTCTCTGTGTGGACCCTTTAACCATGGGGCGACCGCGACCTTACATCTGAGTGTTGATTTTTATTACTTAAAGCTCAGGACATTTATTCAATCTGCCTAACCTGTGTTGTATACAAGGTGCGACAAACTGAATTTACCTGGATTGATTGTATAGGTAAACGATTATCATTTTCGCCTGATCACTTGATGTGTTGAGACGTTAATTTTCTACCATTATTTTCTAAAGGTTTTGATATGAACTGCACCGATGATACATAAGTTGTTGAAATAGCTATATGCAATATCCAAATTCAAATGATTGTTCATTCAAATCAGGGAAGTTTGCGATGTGCCACTGACATTATGGACAAACTGACAGACACGAGAGTATAACAATCTGATCCAAAAATAAAAATTTAAGTAACTCAACCTACTAAGTTTAATACAATAATATGATATAGTGTATATTTCATGCTTGCAGGCATGACTACACTTTCAATAAAACTAATTGTTTTTGTTAAATATCTGACACACATTTAAATGTAACGATCTGTAAACATGAAAATGGCGACAAAAAAAGATTTTGGACTACCATGAAAATCGGATTTTAGACTAGGCTATGTAAAGAAGCATTCCACAACAATGTCAGAAAACGCAACTACTAAATCTGGTGAAAAGAAAGATTACATCCTGACACTGGATAGGAACGACAACCACAGTCCGAGAACCAAGAATAATGATGAGGAATATGATTGCCTGCATTTGCCAAAAATACCGAAGAAAAATTATATCATAACAATGGCTAGACAAAGGAGAAAGGAATATCATCCGCCTATTCTACTTGCTCCACGATATAAATTAAATTTTGATGATATCAATGCTCAACTTCCAGTTCTTTCCGTTCATCCAAAATATGGTTCAAGACATATGGTATTCGACGAGAAACCGATTCGGGAAATTTACGGTACAGAAAAGCCAACCATTAAGGATATAAGAGAAAAAGAAAGTCACATTCTTGGATCACTTGATTTTCAAAAGGACCCTTTGAAGCCAGAGTGGAAATCTGCACTAAAGGAGGATTACATAAGCAGACCACGTGAACCGAATTGGCTTGGCAATTATTCCGACTCAAAGGGAAAATTTGACAATGAAAGGCATATGTTTGACAAAGGAGGTAAAAAGGTCCGCTTTTTAGAACGTTCTTTTCATACTCGTTATCACGAAAAATACGTGTACGAGCCTGACAACAGGATAAGTGGTCGATATACCGAGAGATCGTTTAATCCCCGGACCCACAGACAACACAAAGACAAAACTAGAGATCGATATGTGGCAAACTCGTTTAATCCGCATTTTTACGGAAGAAATCCACATCCTTCTAACAGAAATTTTGGATATTATGATAAACTGACATTCGATCCGGAAGAAAAATTTAATGTGCGATATTTACCGCCTATTAAAAAGACAGGAAAGTATGCTGAAGTGAATTCAAAGGTTAACACTTTTGAAAATGTGGATTATACACCTGGTGGAGGACGCAAAGTTTACCCCAGCTTTGAATTAAATTGGAAAGCAGATTCTAAAGTACGGTCCTTTCAACACAGCAAAAGTTACCCAAACACTGAAAGTGATGACATCTCTATTCATTCCCCAGCAGTGCAATCTCTGTATGAGTTTGGGAGTAAATCAGATGTAATTGCCACAGATCCTACAAGTACTGAGCAATCTGCAAGAACTTCGCAGTCGAAAAGAAGTCGCCAGTCATCTATAAGGACGAGTATAGTAAACACTCATGTTTCTGACAACAGAGCCAACAATTCACCACACACCAATAAATCTTACGACAGTAACGAAAATGTCACCAGGAACGATTCGGTTCATAGGCGATCTGTTCAATTTACAACTGGGCCAAAAAAGGCAGAATCAGAATCAAAGCATTCGCCAAGAACAGCAACTCTATCAGAGAGTCTTGCATCTTCAGAAAAAGCTCCTATTTCAGAACTGAAGAAATTCAAAGAAAGAGGCAAAACTATTAAGGTGAATGCTTTTAATTCCAAATCACCAATTTCCAAAAATAAAAAACAAGAAAATAAAGAAAATAGTAAAAACAGGGAAACTGTATCAAAAGAAGAATCACAGTCGTCTAGTTCACGTGTACAACTGACTGAAGATAATGTGGTGAATAACATGGCAAATTGTCCAGTATTTTCTGGTACATCCGATTCTGTACCACAAGAAGTGAATCTTGATGTGAGTACAAAATCAGATTCTCAAATGAATAAAAAGACAAACTCTCCAATGAATTACAAAGTCGGATCTCCAATGAATAACAAAGTCGGATCTCCAATGAATAACAAAGCCGGATCTCCAATGAATAACAAAGTCGGATCTGCAATGAATAACAAAGTCGGATCTCCAATGAATAAGAAAGTCGGATCTCCAATGAATAACAAAGCTGGATCTCCAATGAATAACAAAGCCGGATCTCCAATGAATAACAAAGTCGGATCTCCAATGAATAACAAAGCCGGATCTCCAATGAATAACAAAGCAATTACCGAATTTGATAGCAGGACAGATTCTCAGTTAAAAAGTAAGGAATTACCTCAAGTGTATGATACAAAAGATTCTCCAATAAATACCACAACAAGTACAGAAAAAATACATAAAAATAACGGAAATAACCAAGCATATACACAGGAGAATAACAAGAGTAAGAATAAAACAGAACTAAAAATAAACCCAACTTCTCAAGTGAATAACAAATCCAGTTCTCAAGTAAACAGAAAAACTAATAACAAAACAAATTCAAAATTGAATAACAAAGCTGAATCAGATATTAATATCAATACGGGAAGTCAAAGGAATATCAAAACAAATTCTCAATATAATAAAGAAAATGATTCGCTAGTGAATAATACAGTTGAATCCCTAGATAATATCATGAAAGGTTCCCAAGTGGATCTAAATCTAAAAACACTATCGAAGGACTGTCCTGAAGAAAATACTGAAATAGATTCTCAAGTGAATTTCAAAACAGATCATCAAATAAATATTGAAGCAGATTGTCAAAATAATTTCAGTGCAGATTCTCAAATGAATAACACTATATTTAAGGACAACTCAGATTCTGTTGTGAATAACAACTCTCAAGTGAACAACAAGAGTGAATCTAAAGTTAATAACAAGACCAGATCTCAAATGAATAAAACTACAGACTCTGTATTAAAGGACAAACCAGATTCTGTTGTGACCAGATCTCAAACGAATAACACTGCAGACTCTGTATTAAAGGACAAACCAGATTCTGTTGTGACCAGATCTCAAACGAATAACACTACAGACTCTGTATTAAAGGACAAACCAGATTCGGTTGTGACCAGATCTCAAACGAATAACACAACAGACTCTGTTTTAAAGGACAAACCAGATTCTGTTGTGATAAACAACTCTCAAGTGAACAACAAAAGTGAATCTAAAGTCAATAACAAGACCAGATCTCAAACGAATAACACTACAGACCCTGTATTAAAGGACCAACCAGATTCTGTTGTGACCAGATCTCAAACGAATAACACTACAGACTCTGTATTAAAGGACAAACCAGATTCTGTTGTGACCAGATCTCAAATGAATAACACTTCTGACTCTGTATTAAAGGACAACTCAGATTCTGTTGTGATTAACAACTCTCAAGTGTATAACAAAACAGATTCTCGATTGATGAAGACTGAATCTCAAATGAATTACAAAATAGAATCTCCCGAGAATAACAAAACAAATTCTCTTGATTGTAAAATGAATTTTCAATTAAAAAACAAAGCAGATTCCCAGATGAATAACAATGCAGATTCTGTTGTGAATACTAGCGCAAATTCTCAGGTGAATGAAAAGAGCGAACTCCCAGTAAATAACGACCCAAAGTCTCAAATGAATAACAAAGCCGGCTCTCCAAGTACAAAAGAAACACATACCCAAATAAAATCTCAAATGAACACGCGCAAATCTCAACGTAAGAAATCGAATTCTTCAGTTGATTTTGAAGTGAATAGTAAAACGGAATCTCGAATAAATGACAAATCAGACTCCTACATGAATAACAATGTTAAACCCCAATTGAATAATAAAGCAGAATTCCACAAGAACAATAGGAAGAATTCTCAGAAAAATATCAAATCCGATTCTCATGTGAATATCGAAGCGAGAAATTCTCCGGTTAATAAAAATGGTGAATATCATTTGATTAGCAACGAAGAATTCCAGACGAATCCTAAGAGAAGTATTAAAACAGATTTCCCAGTGAACAATGGAACAGATTTCCCAGTGAACAATGAAAAAGTTTTCCCAGTGAAAAATGGAACATATTTCCCAGTGAACAATGGAATAAATTCTACAGTTAACAATGGAATAGATTCTACAGTGAACAATGGAACAGATTCTACAATGAATATCAGAACAGATTCTACAGTAAACAATGGAACGGATTCTACAGTGAACAATGGAACAGATTCTACAGTGAACAATGGAACAGATTCTACAATGAATATTAGAACAAATTCTACAGTGAACAATGGAACGGATTCTACAGTGAACAATGGAACAGATTCTACAGTGAACAATGGAACAGATGCTACAGTGAATATCAGAACAGATTCTAAAGTGAATATTAGGACAGATTCTCAGGTGAATATCGAAGCAGATTTTAATTCGAATAGCCGTGACGATTCTCAGGCATATTCTAAATTTGTTGAAACAGTTTCGCAAGTGGAAAATGTAACAAAGTTAAGCCATGAATCTAATTCAGGTACAAACAAAGTGATCCTCGTTATCGAACGACATGCGCAGTCTAAAGAAAATCAGATGTCTGATAAAAGAAGCAGAAAATCAACCGAATTTCGTATAATTAGTCAAAAAGTTCACAACCAACCAAGCAAAAATGATAAACATGCTCAAACTAAAAGATAAAATTGTTCACCTCGTATCGATAATTATCCCCGGACTTTCGAAGAAAGTTCGGGGATAATGTTATACCCTCCGTCTGTCCGTCCGTCCGTCCGTCCGTCACACTTTTCTTGTGACTCAAACTCCTCCTACATTTATGGATTTAGGGATTTAATTTTGTTATAGAATTGTTGCATATAGTCTGTAGATGCACAATAAGCTTTCTGATATTTGATATTGGTCTTGGTGCAAACAAGAGGCCCCATGATGTCAATTTTAACAAAGACCCAAAGAAGTGGATTAGACACATGTGGCATGTGACGCAAACTCCTCCTACATTTTGGATTTAGGGATAAAATCTTTATGCAGAATTGTTGCAAATAGTCTTTAGATTTGCAATAAGTTTTGGGAATTTTGGTTCCGGTTCCAACTTTGGTAAATTTCCTGAAAATGTCAAAGACACATATTTTTTCTTAAATTTTGGCATATTATCTTATATTCTGACAAGTGTTTGGTAAAAAAAAAACAAAATTCTGAAAACTTAGGATTCTGAAAGGCGGTTCCAATTTTGGTAAATTTCCTGAAAGTCTCAAAGACCACTTATTTTTTGGAATTCTACCTAGCAACCTTACTTAAAATGTTTGTGTAGTTTAGGACAAACATTTTCATAAATTGGATTTCAAAAATATTTGTTTCCGATTTTGGTAAATTTCCTGAAAGTCTCAAAGACCACTTATTTTTTGGAATTCTACCTAGCAAACATACTTAAAATGTTTGTGTAGTTTAGGACGAACATTTTCATAAATTGGATTTCAAAAATATTAGATTCCAATTTTGGTAAATTTCCTGAAAGTCTCAAAGACCACCATTTTTTTTGGAATTCTACCTAGCAGCCATACTTAAAATGTTTGTGTAGTTTAGGTCGAACATTTTCATAAATTGGATTTAAAAAAAAATTTGATTCCTATTTTGGTAAATTTCCTGAAAGTCTCAAAGACCACTTATTTTTGGAATTCTACCTAGCAACCATACTTAAATTGTTTGTTTAGTTTAGGAAAAACATTTTCATCAACTGGATTT
This sequence comes from Modiolus philippinarum, assembly GCA_002080025.1. Classification (NCBI taxonomy): domain Eukaryota; kingdom Metazoa; phylum Mollusca; class Bivalvia; order Mytilida; family Modiolidae; genus Modiolus; species Modiolus philippinarum. The sequence goes on along the minus strand of MJUU01057558.1, from coordinate 23,381 downwards.
CAAAAATATTGATTCCAATCTTGGTAAATTTCCTGAAAGTCTCAAAGACCACTTATTTTTTGGAATTCTACTTAGCAACCATATATATCCTAGAATTCTTTTAGTAACAATAATGACTATCAATAGATAGATTTAAAAAATAATAAAAAAAATTATGCCCAGGGTGTATAAGAACTGTTTCCTGTGTCAAACGGGGATAGCTGTCGTTTCCGACAACATCTAGTTAATTTTGAACGAAAGAGTTCTAGTTCCGTTTCAAATAATTCTGGTGTGTTCTTTCTCATATCAACTATCATTCTGGACAAAATTTTCCGTTTTATGAAAATTTTGCGTTATACTTTATAATAATAGCCGCACTTATCGTATTGATCATAATAGCAATAAGCTGTTATCTTACATAAAACCGAACATAGCAAAATTTCTTGGCTATAGATACAAATACTTGGACACTGGTCAATAAAATTGAGTTTACAGTCTAACATCAATGTGTCATACAGCAACACTGAATGAGTTATTCTGTCCCTAGTGATTGAGTTTTTTAATAAAATATTTTCCTCAACCGAACCCCTTTCATACTAACAAATTCTACCCGGGACTTTGAATTTGATCATTATTCCGTAGTGCGACAGTGTGTTACCAGCAGACTAGGCTCCTTAAGCTAGCCGGCAGTTTAGCAGCGAGCACACCTTGGCCCATCTATTGGTAAAACACCAATAATTCACGATTCCCGCCAAAATATGAAGTCTCAGGATTGTGATGTTCAAAATATGTTATTCATATATTTCCGTAATAAATATAACTGATGGTATTATATTTGTATACGATATTTCAAAATTCAAGCAGCATTACAGATTCAATAACAAATCAGCAACAGTTTGTAATTTGTTCTCTATCTCTATTCTCTACACACGGATTTCCAAATGTTTTGATTTGATCTGCACTGAAGAGACATAAGTTGTCGAAATGGCCATGTGTAGAAAATAAATTGACAGTAACTTCCGTATTTTGTTATGTATTATCACTTGGCTCATGCCTCTGTTGGCAGACTGTTAGTCTCTCTTTGGTATTCACCAACTCAGTAACCAATTCTTCGGTGCTAGTCCAAAACCTGATTTTATTTGGAAGCTTCCAATATCTTAAATAAGAAAAATTTGTTGAAATCAGGAATATCTCCCTCTTGTATAGCTCTGTCCTTAGCTGATTTTGGCTTTCGATTGAGATCATGTTAGAAGTTTGTACTCTATCAGATTTTACACGTATTTTAGCTGGATTTCAAAATATTTTAATTTGCTCTGCACGGAAGGAACATAAGCTGTCGAAATGGCCATATGCAGAAACTAAATTTAAAGTAACTTCGGTATTTTGATATTCATTACCACTGGACCGATGCCTCTGCTGATGGACTGATAGTCCCTCTAGGGAGTTCACCAATCCAGCAGCCAGTTCTTCGTTGACGGTCCTAAAACCGATTTTATTTGGAAACTTGTAATATCACTTCAATTCGTACAAAGTCCTCATTTTGTCGAACAGGAAGTACATATCTCACTGGACTCAAAATAGTACGCTCCTTGCAACTAATCATATAAAGGCTGCATTTCAATTTTGAAATCAATCCCTCTTGTATAAGCTGAGAAAAAAGTGAGGAAAAATTCATATTTTACTAAAAGTCTGTTTCGTCAAACAGGAAGCACACATCTGACAGGACTCAAAATACGACGTTTCTTACAAATAACCATTTAACGGTTGCATACCAAGTATGAAATAAATTCTATGTGTAGAAGCTGAGAAAACTGACAAAAATAGTATGCGTACGAACGGACAGACAAGGCGAATGCATACCCCAATCTTTATAGAGTGGGGTATAAAAACAAAGCAATTGGATAATACTTATATTTTGTTAACTTAGCGGATATATTGAAAAAATACAAAAAGGGTACTAGCTGGTAAAAACTGGGTACGAGTTGGCTGAGTACGAGTTGACAAGTTGTCACTGTTAGTTCAAAATATACAAGGTGATTTCTTAAAACAATACTAGTACTCAACTCAGGGTAGGAAACTAGAGGCTCACATGAGCCTATATCGCTCACCTGGTGACTGGTTTTATTTATTGTCACCAATAGACCACCCATTCATACTATAAAACAACGGCAGTAGAATACCGAAGGAACAAAGGGGTGAAATTCACAAAAATCGAAGTCCAAAGACAGGGCAAAAACGAGAACACAGAAAACAATGACGTTAGACACAAAAACAACGACGCCAGACAGACACAAAGCACAGAACCAGAAACCACAACATTCATAACAAAGGCACTCACAGTGTGAACTCCAGTGAAACCGAGAGTGACATCAGGTGCTCCGGAAGGGTAAGCATGTCCTGCTCTGTTAACAGCACCCGTCACACTGTGAGTGATTCAATCCGGGAAAATGTCAAAGTCGGTAGTCAAATCCGAGAAGACGTGAATCTTTTTTCTGAAAATGTCCACTTTCATTTGGGATACTGACATGTCATATCTTTTAATGATGCTATGGTGACGGCCATAGAATTTCTTGAGGGATGAAATTAACAAAGGTTGAACAAATCCCTGACTAAGCAGCTTTTGGAACAGTGTTTTGCTCTGTTCAAAAAATCACTGTACAAACTACAAGCTCGACAGTAACGAATCAACTGTGAAATGTACACTCCATAGGCTGGAGAGGTAGGTATATAGCTGCTAAGAAAGGGAAAGTTCACAATGGGGAAATTAAAATCATCACGCTTGTCATATAGCTTAGATTTCAAACGTCCATCTTCATCAATATACAATAAAAGATCTAGGTACGAAGCTGAAGTAGGTGTTTCAGTTGTTTCTTTAATTTCAAGCTCATTTGGATAGATCTGATGTAAATAATCCTTAAATTTAGTTCACCATATGTTACATTTTCATTCTTGGATGAGGTACAAACTAAAAATCACAAACTTTTGAAGGGATCGCCCAAAGACAATTGTAACCAAGTTTGGTTCCAATTGGCTCAGTAGGTTCAGAGGAGAAGACAATTGAATGCATTTCCCGTAAAGTCCCTATGTTAAACTATGTTCCACGCTGGCGGCCATCTTGGACAAGGTAAGAACGTAAAAATCACAAACTTTAAAGGGGACCACCCAAGGACTATTGTGACCAAGTTTGGTTCAATTTTGCTTGGTAGTTTCAGAGGAGAAGATCTTTGGATGCATTTTACATAGAGTCCCTATGTTAAACTATGTTCCCTGCTGGCGGCCATCTTGAATGAGGTATAAACATTAAATTCACAAACTTTGAAGGAAGACATCTAAAGACTATTGTAACCAAGTTTGGTTCCAATTGGCTCAGTGGGTTAAGAGGAGAAGACATTTGAATGCATTTCCCATCGGGTCCTTATGTTAAACTGTGCTCCACGCTGGCAACCATCTTGGATAAGGTACAAACGTAAAAATCACAAATTTTAAAGGGGACCACCCAAGGACTACTGTGACAAAATTTGGTCCCGATTGGCTCAGTGGTTTTAGAAGAGAAGATCTTTGAATGCATTTCCCATAGGGTCCTATGTTAAACTATCTTCCCTGCTGGCAGCCATCCTGGATGAGATGCAAACTGCTGGACATATGTAAAAATTGTAGTTCTGGAAAACCTCAACACTTTTGCAATTCACATTTAACCCTTAACTCAAACAGTTTTTGAAATAAAAGTAAAAACGTTGAAAAATTGTGAAAATTCAAAGAAAAAGCGACAATAACTCCTATGTTGCTTGTCAGATTTTCTTCAACATACTATGCTGACCATTTTTGTTATATAAACTTCACTTTTATCTTCTACCATTTTCAATATATAAGACTAAAAGTAACGAAAAACTTAAAATTTTACGGAAAAGGGGCATTAACTTCAAGACGGGTAAACGGATATTCTTCAAAATTGCAGGGCAGGTAGATGTCATCATGCTGATCATTTTTACTACTGTCATAATTTTGATATCTGTAATGGTTTTCGAGTAATTTGCAAAAAACAGCAATTTACCCCTATGTTCTATTTTTAGTAACAGCAGCCATGTTGTATGGTCTACGGACATAAAAATCACAAACTTGAAAGAGCATACCCTGGTGATGATTCAGGCCAAGTTTGGTTAGTATTGGCCCAGTAGTTTCAGAGGAGAAGACCTTTGAATAAAGTTAACGGACGGACGGACGACGGACGCCAAGTGATGGCAAAAGCTCAAATGGCCTTTGGCCAGGTGAGCTAAAAAGGGGTTAGATGGTTTAATTAGTACATTTCAAGGAAAAACAGAAGAATTGAAATGTTCATTCAAGTTCAAATTACTTAAATTTCGGCAGAGCATAGATAGTGATGTTCATTATGTGACATCCTATCACATTTCAAGAATAAGATGCATAACGAGACCTAGAAAACAACGTATTCTTAAGGTTTGGTTGGAAACTTACTTAAAGTTAACAAGGACTTGCAAATCAACAAATCAAATTAACATATAGGCTATTTTGACTCGGTGAACCTCTAAATTTATAAAATCTATTCTTAATTATCAGGTACACAAAAAGATCAAAAGAACAACATATCCTGCATGTTTGGCTGGAATGTGACATACAGTTTGAAGGAATTTTAGATTAACAAATGAGCTAGTTTGGCTCACTAAACCTCTAAATCTAATCAAAAGGCTCTCGAGAGCCTGTATCTCTCACATGTGCCCTTCCTTTAAAATACAGTCCAATAATAAATTATGTTGGCACTAGCTGAGCAAACTGAATGAGAAATGAACATCATCAATATTTTTAAAGGGGGTTACCAATGTATTTTTGTAACTAAGTTTAGCTGTAATTTGTCTTGTAAGTTCTGGTGGATTTCTAAATGTATTTTCATATAAACTCCGTTAAACACTGCAAGCCATCTTTAATGAGATATGAACACAAAAATTGCAAACTTTGAAAGGGACAATATCTGGACTATTATTTTCAAATTCTCTTTAATTGTTATTGCAATTTCAGAGGAGAAAAAGATCTTTGAATGCATTTCCCATAAATTCCAAATCTTTGTTCCATGTATGTGGCCATTTTAGAAGATGTAAACCTCAAATAACCATCCTTCACAGGCAATCACCCAAAAACCGTTGTGGCCAAGTTTGGTTCCAATTGACTCAGTAGTTTCAGAGGAGAAGATCTCTGAATGTATTTTTTTTTATAGGGTCCAACATAAAAACAATGTTTCTTGCTGACGGACATTTTGGATGAGGTGCAAAGCTGGAAACAACCACCTAAGGACTATAATGGACAAGTTTGGATTCAATTGGCTCAGCAGTTTCAGGAGAGAAGATCTCTGAATGCTTTTTTCCATAGGGTCCAACATAAAAAACTACGTTTCTTCCTGACAGACATAAGGTGCAAAGCTAAATACAACCAATTATCATGGATAACTTTAGTTTCAATTGGCTCAGTAGTTTCAGCAGAGAAGATCTGTAAATGTGTTTTCCAACAGAGTCAAATCTAAAAACGATGCTACCCACAGGCGACCCTCTTGGCTGAGGTGCTTACCTGACAAACAACTTTTTAAAGGGGACCAAGTAAGGATTATCGTGGCCAAGATTGCTTCCAATTTGGCACAGTACTTTCAGTGGAGAAGATCTCTAAATTTTATGTGATTTCACATATTGTTCAAAATTAAAACTATTTTTCTGTCTAGTGGATATCTTAGATGAGATGGGTACCTCAAAAACAACTTTTTTTGTTGATTAGTTGGGGCATTATGTCCAGTGAACAATATTTCAACTATATCAGGACGAAAACAAGTTAATCAATTCAAAAAATTATATGCAAAAGAAGAAAAAAATAAAGGTGGAAGGGACAACTGAAGAATGAAACAAGAGCTGTTGCCAACAGTATGGACACAAAGATATAATCCTCAACAACTAACTTTTCTGTCGAAATCAGATAAATTTAAACTAAAATCAAACCTTTTTTAGGCTCTGACATTTTTTTCTAAAACACTTAAGCTTTACAGAAATTTCTCGCCAACACTTTGAATAAACTTCTCATAAGGATTACAATGAAAAACATGTTTCTCTCCCTCAGCTTTATTTCAAAATATCTACCAAGTACCCTTTGAATTATTTCTTTTGAAAATTGTCCAAGTCCAAAAAAAGCATTGCAGAAAGAATCAATGAAAATCTAAAAATTGAATTATCTCACCTTTTTGGTTTTGGACAATAATTATATAATTTCATGCATCCCCACATAGTGCCCTTCCCTTGTGTAAAGTTTCATTAAAATCCTTTAAGTGGTTTAAGAGAAGTTGTGCTTACAAGGTTATCTGTGCTGATGGAATCAATGAAAAGTCAAAGTCAAATTATCTCCCCTTCCTGGTTTCAGACAATAATTATATTTCTTTATTCACATCTCCTTATAGTGTCCTTCCTTTGTGTAAAGTTTCATTAAAATCCTTCAAGTGGTTTAAGAGAAGTTATCTGTGCAGATGGAATCAATGAAAAGTCAAAGTTGAATTATCTCCCCTTCCTGGTTTCGGACAATAATTATATTTCCTTATGCACATGTCCACATAGTGTCCTTCCTTTGTGTAAAGTTTCATCAAAATCCTTCAAGTGGTTTAAGAGGAGTTGCACTTACAGCATTTCCTGTGCAATTGGAATCAATGAAAAGTCAAAGTTGAATTATCTCCCCTTCCTGGTTTCAGACAATAATCATATTCCTTCATGCACATGTCCATATAGTGTCCTTCCTTTGTATAAAGTTTGATCAATATCCTTAAAGTGGTTTAAGAGGAGTTGCGCTAACAAAAAGTGTGGACAGACAGACAGACAGACAGGGTGATTCCTATGATAATCAGTATAATAAAGGTGGAAGGGACAACTGAGGCTTTCCTTATTATGACCTGATCACCCTGCATAGACAGGGCATTCGTCTATCCAACACCTGGCAGCTCAGTAGCCAGAGTCCATGAAAAAAGATTCGAGATGCTGGGAATTTTTTTTTTTGGGACCACCTAATGACTATTATGGCCAGGGTTGGTTCCAGTTGGCTCAGTATACATACTTTCAGAGGAGATGATCTCTAAATTAGTTTTCCATCAGGGCCCATATTAAAACACGTTTTACATTTGCTGCAACTTTGGATGATGCACGAACCTGAAAAACATTTTATTTTTGGTAGGGGACCACCCAAGGACCATTGTTACCAAGTTTATTCAAATTGACCAAGTAGTTTCAGAGGAGATCTTTAAAGAAAGGTTTACACTGGACGGACGACAGGCCTAAAGTGATGGCAAAAGCTCACCATGGCTTAACCCAGGTGAGGTAAAAACCAAATTTTTCAGTATCAGGTGAACAATTAGATAAGATAATAAAGGGCTACGCCGAGCGCAGCATGATACGACCGCAGCATGTTGTCCACTGAAATCTGAAAAAGTGTAATTTAAAGCGAGTATGGACAAACGAAAGAGCTTGACACAATAATTAGAAGGACGCAATAAGGAGATTGACCCAGAAATTAGCTGGACACAAACTAGGGAAAATAAAAATTAGCCCTTATGACTCCTTTGACCCTTTATAGCGCAGAAACGGTAAGAGCTACGCCCAATCCATTGACATACTGCTGAAAGCTTATATCAAGAGGAATCCAAAGAAAAAAGACCATCAAAATGCGATGAAAAATAAAAATTTTAGGTAATCTGCAAATTTGCAGTTTTGGCCCCTGTGAACCCTTATAGCATGGAAACAGTAAGAGCTAAGCAAAATCCGTTGACATACTACTGAAAGCTTACATCAAGAGGAATCCAAAGAAAAAAATCCCATCGAAATCCGATGAAAAATAAAAATTTAAGGTTATCTGTAAATTTATGATTGAGGCCCCCTTTGGCCCCTCATAGCTGGGTAAGGAAACAAGTTACCAAAAATCTAATAGTAGAGCGCTATGTAAATTTTTCATAAGGAATCCTTTGAAAAAAATTGCATCAAAATCGGACTAAAAATAAAAAAATTAAATTTTTGAAATTCGCCCCTTTTGGGCCCGATTTATCTCGTGAACGGTACATGCCACGTGAAATCCGTTGGAATACTCCAGATTGAAATTTTCTAAGGAGTTCACTGAAAGAAACCCCATCAAAATCCAACAAATAATAAAGATTCTACAGTCAAATATGTGAAAACACCTAATTTAACCCCTTTTGGCCCCTTTTTTTAAAACGGGTGGGGCCACAATGACATAAACTTACCCAAGCATTCCTTTTGTGCCAAGGAACATTGTGTAAAAATTTCACAAGGATTGATCATCTGGAACTTAAGTTATTGGCCAAAAACAAAAGTGTCTACAGACGACGACAACGACAACGATGACGACGACAACGACAACTACGACGACGACGACGACAGCACCATACCATTATACGACCGCAAAAATTTTTGCGGTCGTATAAAAACATATCCTGCAAGATTTGTTTGGAATAAAACTTAAGAGTTTTAAGGAACAGATTAACAAATGGAATATACAAATAGTCTATTTTGCCGAGAATCTGTAATTTAATCAACATTAACTCCAGATTTGTTTTCACCTAAGAACACAAAATAACAACTTAAAGAGCTTTGTTGTCAACACATGCATACCAAGTTTGGAAACAGTGCTGCAAATTTTTGGTTAGACACTTCAGGGGGACTGACATGTGAACTGTCAAGACTCAAAACTTGTAATTCATGGCCAAATCTGAATACTAAGCTGAGGAGTGACTCGCCTAATCAGCTATCAAATGGCAAAATGACTATAGTCATATAAAAAACATACATTACTTTGACCTGCATATATAACGTTTTTATTTCATACACATTTTCAAGACTACAAAAACAAACAAATAGTAAATAAGCAACAATAACATTACAACCCTGCTGTAAACAATGTGTACATAACTAGGACATTTAGATATGTTAATATGTTCTCAATGGTCATTAGGTCAACAACATAATTTGTCCACCGTCATTTTAATAAGTCAATGACTTGTCGGATCTCATTTAATAGAGCCATGACATAATATAATTTGTTAGTGGCCATTCAAATACTTCAATAGATTAAGATATTTAACAACTGGATTCAAAGCAATCTGTCAGATCTAAAATTGAAATGTTTGATTTCAAATAAATTTGTAACATAATGTTGCATTATGCAGATTAATGATCCCCACATATATTAAAAAATGCTGAAACTGCAGATCTTTTTGTAAAGATTGTAATTTATATCTATTCAGAAATAAAGGGCTATGCCAAGCGCAGCATGATACGACCGCAGCATGTCGATCACTGAAAATTGGACAAGTGTAAACTAAAATTAATGTGGACACAGTAATTTGGTGGACACAATAAGGTTCTTGTCATAGAAATTAACTGGACACAAACTAGTGAAAATAAGAATTAGCTCTTTTAATCCCTTATTACTAGGATATTGTAAGAGCTAAGAAATTCTGTTGACTACCATCAAGAAAAATCCAAAGAAAAAACTTGAGTTGAAATCCAATGAAAAATAAAGATTTCACATATTTTGAAGTATTGCAATTTGGCCCCTTTGACCCATTATAGCTTGGAAACCAAAGAGCAATGCAAAATATACTACCATATCACTGAAAGCTTAAAATGAGAACAATGAAAAGATAAAAATCCCACCATATTTAATGAAAAATAAAGACTTCACATATTGCAATTTTGACCTCTTTGACCCCTTATGGCTCGGAAGCAGTAAAAGCTACATCAAATCTGTTGACATACAGCTGAAAACTTACATTGAGAGGAATCCAAAGAAAAAAATCCCATCAAAATCTGATGTAAAATAAAGATTTTACATATTTCTAAAAATTGCAATTTTGGCCCTTTTTGACCCCTAATAGCTCGGAAAAGGTAAGAGCTATGCCAAATCTGTTGACATACTACTTAAAGTCTACAATGAGAGGAATCAAAAGAAAAAAATCCCATTGAAATTGGATGAAAAATAAAAATTTTAGGGTAATCCGCATCGGCATGTTTTCATTTTTGCCCCGTTGGGCCCTTCATAGATTGGTAAAGGAACAAGTTATCAAAAATCTAATGGTGCAGCGCTATATTAATCTTTCATAAGGAATCCACTGCAAAACACTGCATCAAAATCGGCTAAAAATAAAAAAATTAAATTTTTGAAATTGGCCCCCTTTGGCCCCCATATATCTCGTGAACGGTACATGCCACATGAAATCCGTTGGCATACTACCGATTGGAAATTTCCTCAGAAAGACACTGAAAGAAACTCCATCAAAATCTGATAAATAATAAGGATTCTACAGTCAAATATGTTAAAACATCAAATTTATCCCTTTTTGGCCCCTTTTTTCAAAACAGGTGGGGCAACAATGACCAAAACTGAGCCAAGCCTTTTTTGTGCCAAAGAACATTGTGTTAAAATTTCATAAGAATTGGTCAACTTAAACTAAAGTTATTGACCAAAACCAAAAGTGTCTACAGACAACGACGACAACGACAACGACGACGACAACGACGATGACAGCACCATACCATTATACGACCGCAAAAATTTTTGCGGTCGTATAAAAACTATGGTATTATTTAAATCAATTGGTTGTAAAACATGTATTTCAAATTTATACTGAGCTGGCTCTTATAAAACTAAATTTTAAGCATGATTTGATAGCAGCTATCATCTGCACTCTAAATTTCTAAGCAAATATAGATTCTCACACAAAATTTCTCCAGTTTATTATTAAAATATGCTTTGATTTAGCCATTAAGGGTGTTAGCTGGCCAGAATTGAAGATTATTTCCCTTTTTAAAATAAATTTTTCTTTTTTAATGATCTAAGAGGAAAGGCTTTATCATTTAACACTGTTTAACAGTTTGTGCAAAGCAATGCAAAAATTCAGAGATGAACAAAAAAAAATCTTCAAATAAACGCTGTGCCAAGCAAACACCCTCAAATTGAGTTATTATTGCACAAATATGATATATGATTGTTAGGAAAACATAAGGACAATAACATTTAATACACATTCAAAGCTATCAACCTCCCTGTGTGGGAGCAGACATTTTGTCTGATAATTGATTGGTCAAATCCAGAATATCTGCAATGAAAATATAGATGTAAAAGTGCAAGATATGAAACATTAGTATGTCATGCGGCTTATTAGAAACTTTCTGTTTATTTTTCATTTGAAGTATTTCAGATATACTAATGATTTATAACAATTGTCAACATCAGTATTTGTTTTTTCTAAAAAAAAAAAAGCTTTACATTAGGAATTCACAAAATGTTTAATCATATTTCCAATTCTACTTGAACTAACCATCAGAGAAAGACCCCCAAAAATCAATCAAATCAAATCCAAAATTAGGTGGTGCACATCTACATTATGTCAAAAAGACTTTGTCACACAGTCAAATATTTTGGTACCACCTGAAAGTTTTTGCCACAAGGAATACACAGGCAAGATATGAATGCAATATAACAGAAGATTCAAAAGATATATCCAATGGTGAAGTTAATTTTTCAAAAAGTTTATCACATGCCAATGTCAAGGTCATATTCCAGGAACAACCAATCAATAATCAATCTGTATTTCTACATTTCCACATATTCATGTGAAACAAAATCCAAAAATATCAAAATAACATTTGTAGAAAAAAACATGCATAACAAAAAAAATTATATAAAATAATGCAGATCTGCAATATAATTTAAAGTATCCCTCATCTTAAATTTGACCTTTACAAAGATCTAAAATTGCATAGTAAAAATATTTGGGATGAAATACATGAGAACTTAGACTTCTTTCTTCAAAGCTAATAACATACCCCACAAAAAAAAACAAAACAAAACAAAAAACAACAAAAAAAAAACAAAACAAAAAAAAGGAGTTCACAAAATTGGAGGAACAAAACTTTAAAATAAAGCTTTCTTCGAAAAGTGTTGAAAGGTTTTCTTAAAAACTATATTCTACATAAAAAATTCAATACTACATTTCTTCCAACTTACAAGTAAATATGTGAATTATGCCCAGCAAAAAGTGATAACAATAACCATAAGTAGATACAATATGTACTGTATTTGGAATGTTAAACAACTACATCACAATCTGTATAATATAGAAGAGATATATATATATATATATATATATATATATATATANATAATAATAATAATAACACTGTATAGAAAAGTAACAAAAAATACTTAAGATATGCTTTAGTAGACAAAATGTCCTGGTCCCTTTAGTATAACACCTTTAAAAATGAAAACAGTTCACGTTTCCTGGATAACTTCTTTATCTCCATAATGTTTTGGCAGACAAAATGTTCTGGTTCTTTCAGTAAACCCTTATAAATGGAAACAAGTCAAAATAACATCCAAATTATCTCAAAAAATAAAAACTGTTATGTTTCCTACAAGATCATGTAAATAACCCTGTTGTATTACACTATACCTGCCAACACAGGGAATAACATTAGACAATTTCAGAAAACAATTCTCTCTTTCTTGTTTAGCAATTCAGTCATTGTTTTATTGCATGATAATTATGAAGATGCTAAAAATAACAGATTAGTAAACAACAAAATCGGATTCCCTGTAAAATGGTCTTCATATGTATCCCCCCAATTTTCAATTGATATGCTAGATTGATATCAGGCCCTAAGATGTAATGTTGACCAGAAGGTAACATTCTCAGCTCATGACAAAACAGGTGAATATGCAAATCTTTATAAAATATAATAAATATTAGTAAAATAAAAATACAGATCTAGTTCTTCTACTGATAAATTTGTCTGTTTGTCACAAACATTCATGAGACATAGAAAAAATATTCGATAAAATTAAATAAACACATGACTTTACCTATGAGGAACTGTAGTCAAATATCTCCCTATACTGATGAAGATAAGGGAAGTAGCTGTAATTGTTTCCCCTGTATACAAAGGGCTAAAGGGAGACTATCACATTAAATCTCTGACCTTTAGGCCATACAAAATTAATTAATTGGTTCTCAGGCAATTTGTCATTTAAAATGATGAGGGAGGGAGGTGATTTATTTTATCTTTTTATTTGCCAAAAAATAGATGAGGCAGCTTTTTACATTGTAAAAACCACCAAAAATGTAGTGAGGGAGGTAATTTTTTGTTTTTATTTTATTGAAATCGCAAAAAATAGGGTCAATGAGGGGCTTTTTTCAAGCCTCAAACTAGATGAGAGAGGGCCTGTGAACCAATAAATTATTTTTTATGGCCTTAGGTAGTTAATATATATGGAGATCTATCAGGTTTTGAAAATTTTACAAGTAAAATTTGTTAAATTTTTTAAAGATAAATGGAAATGAAATAAATCTTGATACAATATGCATGTATCTCATGGTTTTGCCTGTGACATGAAAAGTCTGAATATGATCTCCTTTATACATAAGCAAAAGATTAAAGGGAGACAATTTCATAATCTCTCTCTTCCCTACGCTTTCTCATAATACCTGGCATTGAAGTAATCCATGGAGCAATATTGAAAAAAATAGCATGAAATTATGAAGCAGTGAAGCAGACCATTACATAATTTTATTACAGTTGTAAACACGACAGTCTAAGTAATATTTATATAAGTTCTAAAATTTAACAGGACTTTTACACCACTGTCCATACAACATGTACAACCATTTTTATAACCAATATTTTTCAGCTATATACAATCCATAATCCATATAGTGATGTTATATGTATAATTGTTTTTGGCTTGAATGATGAATCGCTTAATGTTGCTGAGTGAAAAATTGTTACATTTGGATATGTGAAAAGCTAAAAAAAAATGTCAATCACTTTACCCTGTTTGAGTTACCAATCTTTATTGCGAGGACACCGTTTACATTCTAAAGTTAGAACAAAGAATTAACATATAATCAATAAATTAGTTCCTGTACAAGTTTGTTTTTATTTTTTTACATTGGAAGTTCAATGGAAGACTTATCTATATAATCCTCAGATACTTCTTTTTTAAATGAGAAATGTAAATTTAGAATCACTTTCTGAAAACTCAAAATGAGAAATAAAAAAAAAACCCCAAAATATCATATTAATTAATATCCGCATTTAAAAATCTATAACCTGATTTGTTCAAAACTGGTCAAATGACATTTGATATTTTGCTGGGTCAACCGGTTAGCGTTGGGTCGCATAGGAAGGTCAACTGGTGAATAAAAAATTTGATATAATATAACAGTTACCACCCTAGATAGTGTGTGATCCAGAGGTTTCTCTCCCCTCAAAACTAAGGTCATCCTTGAGCAAGGTCTTAGGTGACCTTAATATCTCAGGGAGAGAAACTGCTGGTTCACACAGTATCTATGGTGGTATTGTATAATAACAAAGGGAGAGAAACTGCTGGTTCACACAGTATCTATGGTGGTATTGTATAATAACAAAATACCCAAGTTACTGTTACACACATTCTGATTCTGACATAGAGAGACTTAATGGAGCTAGGTTTGATCTCACACCTGTCGTTTTCCAATTCTTGCTGTTTTATTGAATTGTGTAAAGGTCATTCACATCATAATTCAGATATTGGTTTCTTAGAAATAAATTTGTCTATAAAAGATTAATTCACTATGTCAACTTAAAAACTCATGTATAAGCATGTTTAGAGGGGGTAAGTCTCATTCAATTTTAATACTTCAGGTTAGACAATGTACCCAGAAGTTGTATTTTATACGATAATGGTGAAGAATTAATTGTCCTAATCCTCCCATATCATGTTTTGTCGGGGAAATGTAGTAAATTCTCCGAGTCTCATGACAAGACTTACAGACCCTATTGTATAATGAAATATACGGAATTAAATAAAATCTTTTTGTGTTGTTTTCATATGAATACCATTATTTCATAAACTTAAACAGAGTTTACTAATTTTTCCTTTATTGCTTTATAATTTGAATGTAAATGATAATGCATAACTAGTTGTATAATCATTTCACGATCACCGTGTATTTATTATTTTCTGGCAGTAATGGGTTGGAAATAATCCAGCATATACTGTAACGATGAAGTTTTCAAGGCTTATTTCCATTCAATACCCACCATAAAATAATCACAGTCATTGTGAAAACATCTATTCTATTTCTTTGTGAATATAATTATATTATTTACAAAGTTTTCCAAGGATTATGGGTAAAACTATTCCACTTCCTGTTTACAAAGAAGCCAAGGAATTGTGGGTAAATGACATCTAATTAATTGTAAATTTGATTGCATCCAACCATAGAAATGTCTATGAATAATTTGAAGAACTAAAACAATCCTGCTTTCTGTTTCAGTTGTTTCTGTTTCCATGCAGGTTTTGTAACAAAGTCATTATATTCCATAGAAAATAGTTTATTGAACTCTTCTGGACTCAAATGAATCTGAAAATAAAAACACTCACATGAATGTGAACCAGAGAACTTATACTTTTAAGTAAATCTGAAAATAGAACAAGTGCAGTGAATCTGGAAACAAGACCAGAGTAAATCAATAAAGTGTATCTGATTTGACAACTGAGCAAAACAATGATAATAAAACATATTGCTTTTTATGTTGCTACATGCTTAATGTGCTTTTTAGTATGCATGTGTATTTTAACTTTGTGTCTGTGCTGGTATCTTATTGAATCTGTTTTGCTAGAGCTGCATTTTAATTGTACTTTGTCAAATATGATTTTGTTTATCTATAACTAAAAAACTGTGTATGTAAGCATGTGCTTTTTAAATTATGTCTGTTATTGTTTTAGTCAATTTAAAAAAGCTCCTTGGAGTTTATGTTGTATTGTTATTACTTTTATCGACTCTAAATAAAGCTTTTTGACTTTGACTTTTGAAAACAAAACAAGCAAGATAATCTGATGTCAAAAAATAAACCACATGTAAACAGAATCAAATCTATAAATGTTTCTCATGTAAGAATGGTGAACAAGATGTAGGTACATTGTTGTATATGTATAGAGAACAAGCCTACTTTGTGAAAAATGACACCAAATCGGAGAAAAATATACAGAGGAAGAATCAATTAAAATGTTTATTTCTGATCAACAATATATTGTCCAGTTTGGAGTACTTGTTTTTCTACAGACTATCTGAATTCTGTTGGGCACTAACTGTGCACCTCTCCTAGCCGATCTGTTTCTTCATTCTTATGAGGCTGAATTCATCGAAGGCTTCTTCAAAATAAAGAAAAATAAACTGGCCCAATCCTTCAATTTTAGCTTTCTTTATATATATGATATTTTGTCACTAAACAACCATCCCTTTGGTGATTTTCTTCATCTGATCTATCCAAAAGAGCTCGAAATTAAGGATACTACAGACACTTCCACCTTGGCCTCATTCCTTGACCTTCATCTCGAAATTGACAACCGAGGTAGACTTCAAACTAAGCTGTATGACAAACTCAATGATTTCACTTTTCCAATAGTCAACTGCCCTTTCCTTTGTGGCAATAACCCAACAGCGCTACATCTCCCAGCTCATTCGCTATTCAAGAGTCTGTGGTCGATACAGTAACTCTCTTGATAGAGCCCTGTTGCTCACAAATAGGCTACTTAAACAAGGGTATACTACCCAAAACTTGAAGTCATCCCTCCAGAAGTTTTACGGTTGACATCACCATCTTGTGAACCACTATAGGATATCTGTTTCCCATATGACAACAGATCTTTCCCTCTAAAAGTTAAATTGTTGTTTCCTGTACCAGAGTTGACATGTTCAACACAGCAGGTTTCTTATAAGAAGCAGGAGATGCTTACTCTACTGGTGCATCTGATCTCAACCATGGCTTTTTATTGGGTCCATGTTGTTCATATTTGTGTGTGGGTGTGTGTATGTGTCTTCATTTTTCTTTCTGTGCCGTTCTCATGTTGTGTCTCCGTTTCTTTGTTGTTTCTGATGTTGCCATTGTCCTTGGATTATTCGTTTTGGATCGACGGTTTGGTTCTCACAGCAAAGTAATTGTACATCATTAAAAAACTCCATATTTCTCTCTGAGTAAAATCAAATTTCAAATATCAGGTGCACAAGTTTATCAACTTAATTTGTGGATGGGATCTGCCTTGCCTATTTAAAGCCAAGGCAGATTATCAAAGTTTGATGATACCAATCTGCCTTTCCTTCAAACCAGCCAGGCAGATTATCAAAGTTTGATGATACCAATCTGCCTTTCCTTCAAACCAGCCAGGCAGATTCAAATCACAAACTTAGTACATGATGCAAGACAATCAGCAATGATCCCATGTGTTGAATCTGCTGGTATCAGGTGATAAAAAAGTCAGAGGTACAGCCATGGAACACCTGTTCCTGTCCCAAATGGGTCAATAGATTCAGTTGATAAATTATGTCACAGTTTTTCTGAGATTTAAGCACTATAATAATTTTTTCTCCATGATAACCAAGGTTGGCAAAATACCGGCATTTATGAGTATTTTCCATGTCGCTGGTAAATACCGGTAAATACTGGTATTTACCTGCAAATACTGGCATTTACTGGTCAATTGAATTGACCACCCTGGAATTTATGCAGTAACACTGTACCTAGCTTGAATTGAAGAAGGCAACTCTCTATTTATGTGCTATTATAAAGCCCTTAAATTAATCTCTTTGTAGATTTTTAAAACAATGTCTTATGAAAGGAAATTGGGCAAAAACTGATCAGTTGAGAGTGGAATTTATATCCTGTTCTGTACTTGCCAAAGTACTCATCAGGTGGCTTATGGCTACCACTAAATACATAGATCCGAACATCTGGGTACTTTTTACCTGTGTAGACTTTTGAGGGGTGAAACAATCGGATGCAAAAATTTTAAATTGAAATTATTTATTTGTTATTCAACCAGTTTTGGTGAAATTTGGAATATATATTTGGAACACTACCATAAATAACATATCGAAATTTCATAACGATATCTTAAACAACAAGGGAGTTAAAGCAGTTTGAAAATTGTGCATTGGAAAAATTCAAATTGCATTTATGTCTTTATTTTTCAACATTTTTTCATGAAATTTGGATTATATGTTTGGAACACTATTATTAATAACACATCAAAATTTTATAACAATATCTTTAACAACAAGGAAGTTATAGCAGTTTGAAATTTCCAGACCTCGTAAGCTGCACCTAGCAAGCAATACAATCCTTGTGGGTGGAAATCCTGTTCACTGATTGGTTAATCCATTTTTGTGATGTAGCGACAAAACTATGTATAGGTGTGTTTGCTTTTTTCCCCTCTTTAGTCTTTTTTTAATGGTTATTGTTTTATTACTTTTTTGTATTTTTCTTGTTTATTATAGGACAGTTTTAATTTCCAAATTAAAACGAGTAATTACACTGACGTAAAAATTAATTTGTTGTAATTGCCCTATAACATTACATGCATGATTACTCATTCGTAGTCACGTGTAGACTTTCAAATATATACTCACCTATATTAGAATCCATTGTTTGAGAAAAGTTTGAATTTGTTAGATGTGTTTGATTAAGAAGTTTGATTTAGAAGTTTGATTTCCAAAGTTTGAAAATAGTCCGTGGTGATGTCAGAGTCGGAGAAAAAGACCAGATCTAGTGGTAGAGTTAGTGGTGGAGTGAATTACAAAGATCTACATGAGTATGGGCTTCCTACTACTGTGTTGGATAGATCTACCGGTGCAATCTCAAAAGCTCCAATGAGCGCATCAAAGAAGAAACTTCATGACGCCTTGCAGCTAGATCATTCCATCTCGGCGGCATTGATAACGGAGCACGATGAGGATGTCGAGGATTCACGGGTAAAGGATACATGCGTCGAAGATGACCCCGAAATCACCTCTCTAAGACAAAAGTTAGAGATGCGGACCGAGGAGATACAAAAGAGGCGAAAGGAGTTGGAAAAAGAAAAACTAAGAGCAGAAATTGAGCAGAAAGAGTTGGAGTTAAAGCAGTTTAAGCAGAAAGGTGAGAAATCAAAGAAAGGATATCATAAGCAGCTTTCTGAGTTAAAGATAAATGATTTAAGACAAATGAAAGACCTGAATAAAAAGGTCGA
>MJUU01057555.1:54618-75218 GCA_002080025.1 Modiolus philippinarum | reverse complement strand
GCTGTCCACAGACACCGACGCCGACGCCAGCGCCATACCATAATACGATCGCAAAATTTTTGCGGTGGTATAAAAATGAATTGAAACAGCTGTTTTCATTTAAATTCATGTTGGTGTACAGCATATAACATATATATATATATATATATCAATAATTATAAAATATAAACATAATATGAAAGTTACTTATTCTGGTTCATTGCTGTACTTCATAATTTTCCAAAGTAAGCTTTTTGCATAAAAAAATGAAAAAAAATGCAACGATTTCTAAATACTTACAAATGCAACTTTGCTAAAAGCACATGGCCGTTGACTTGAACATCATTGTTAAAAATAATTATGTAAAAACCCAACACTGATAAATGCCAGAGGATGATACATGACACCTCCTGATTACTGTGTAAATATTATGTATGTACATTTTGGCCTTACACATTTCCTCACAGCTTGACAGTCAATAAAATTAAAACAGTACACTAAGAAAGGTGTCAAATTTCTTAAGATATTGGTGTCATTATTTTTTTACTGATAAAGATCAATGCCCTAAATAATTGACTTTTTTTTAATAAGCCTATGCTGAGTGAGCAATAATATTTGGAATTCTTTACCCAAGTACCAACTATTTGATTAGTTTTAAAATTTCTAAGTGAATAAAAAAGTGCAATCATAGAGGGTATCAGTATTTATATGTAAATAAGAGCAGGCTATTTTTTCTTTTTTTGTTATTTTGATATTTTGTTTTTGTTGTTTTTCTGTTTTTTACTATTTTGTTTTTGTTTTTGGTTTATTTATTTATTTTTTTGTTTGATTGTTTGTTATATTCCTTCTTATTATTTACAAAAGAACATTTTAACAAGATTTCTCAAAATCAATTGAAAATATCATTGAAATGTACCCTTGGCTACCATATATCCCATTGATCAATTTCAATTACACTTAAAAGCTGATGCTCATTCAATATGTTATGTAATTTTCACACATTCCAAAATCTTTTAACCCTTTTTCAAAACAAATAGGACACATTTAATGTGTAAATCCATTACAGGTCATCAAACAAAGTAAAATCTTATTATTGTTAATCTTTTATTTATGAATCCTTTTAGGTTAATGACCCTCTCAAATCAATAGCTAGAACCAGTGAAATAATAATATATATATATGGTTTAGTTTGGTTTTTTTTTCGAAATATATGTCTGCTGCTGTAGGACTGGCAGTATTGGCTCTAAAAGTCCTGTTTGATTTTCAGGACTGGGATTTTTTTTTAGCAAAAATCAAAGCCAGACGATTTTTTTTTCTTAAAATCCCAGCCCCTGACATGGGACATGGAAAAAGTATGAAGTTCTATAGATAAAACTGTCAAAATCAATAAAATAAATAATCCAAGTCCAACTAAAATTTGTGGTTCTCTTAAACAAGAATTTAATGTGTATTTTTTTTTTTTTAACTTCTATGATCCCCGCTGGCGGCCATCTTGGATATAGCTCGGATCTGAAAAACAACTTTTTTGCAGGGGACCATCTAAGGACTATTTTGGCCAAGTTTGGTTTCAATTGGCTGAGTAGTTTCAGAGGAGAAGATCTTTGAAAGTGTTTTTCCATAGGGTCCGCTGTAGATATTGTAGCTCAAAACTCTTTAAAAATCCCACCTTTGTTTCAGTTTGGGATTTTTAAAGAGTTTTGAGCTACAATATCTACAGCATATTTTCTCTAGAGCGAATACATAAAATTCTGGACTTGACAAGAAAAACAATAAATTTTGTATTAGATTTGTAAAAGTAATTAAGTGTGAAATAAGCAAAAGTACTTAAGAATTTATGTGACTATCAGAGTCATTCATCAAGATTAGGAAAGCTGCAGTTTATTACTTTCAAATGCTGAATGTTGAACTGACCCTTCACAAAATAAATTTATCTATCTGAAGAGGTGTGTGCCTCCCCAACCCCAGAAATGTACTTATTCTTAAATCGACTGAAAAGTCTGATCAAATGACATATACATATGAAATGTAAAAGCCCTATCATTTACCATTTATCATTTAGAATATATACCCAGACATAAGGTTTGAACAAAAATTTGTTCATTATAGATCACACAAAGGGTGTCTCTTGCACAGATGTGGACCCTATAATAATGCGACATAATATTATAAAGTTACAAATCACCGGTCATGCCCGCCATGGGTAGAGTATGGATTAATGAGAAGGAAACTTACTTTTTGAAATGTAGAGAGGTTTTCGAATATTAGAAAGTTCAATTTCTTGGTTTCTGATAAATCTCTAAATTTAATTCACTATTTAATAGATCAAAGCTCCAATGGAGCTGAATCTCGAAGCCCTGAAAATCTACACGTGGCAAAAGGTTGTAGTCATCCAAAGAACTGCTGCATACGTCTGCATTTGTTAAGTTATTCCGTAATACGTGAAAATAATCGGATTGTGTGATTTCCCATGTCGATTTCATTGCTATAAATATATGCAATACACTGTCACAAGTAAACAAATGTTATGTTCAATCATAGTTTGACAAATTACTGCGCGACAAGGTTCGTTGATCAGTGACGCAATATAAAAAAAATGAGTAATTTGATAAACATGCATATTGTTTTCAATTTTATAAAACAACACAGTATTCAACTCAAGAAAATGAAGAAATATAACTTAAAAACACAATGTATACGATTTTGAAAGAAACTTGCACACTATATTTCATCGGAAGCACGAAGGTCATCTTTTAGAGCTGTTAATAGGCTTGAAGCCTCACATGATTTTTTGTCATTTTAACATCTCTCCAGCCATTTCATGGCTTCGAGATAAAAATGACACTCATCTTCAATTTTAGTTACAACTTTGACATATTCTTAATAAATTACAGGATATTTTCAAAGCAACCAATTTCTACTTGTTAACATGTTAACAGTGGAAATATTGCAAAAATTGCAACAAGTTATATAAAATTTGGAGGTCAATTCTGAAATCAGAATGTTGTTTAATCAGATGAAAACATAATGCAAAACCCGTGTTGTATCATTTATTTGGATCAACCAAACAGTTATTGATCATAATTAGCAAATTAGTAAATCACTGAATGTTGTTTTTGCAATTTAAACACTTCATGGTTGCATGGACCAAGTATTTCTATACAAATCCTTGCATGGACATGGTTATCTTAAGGGAGTACGAGTCTCAGAAAGGAGGAGGTCTGATAAGCAATAGGAAATTGGCCCCTAAAATTGCAAAAATATAAAAATCATTCAACCTCTCCAAAAATGCACTGATTTATTTGCCAAATGATTATAGTAATATAATCTAGACACTTTTATACAGAAAAGTCAGTCATGATGTCACAGTGACGTCATAAACATGCCATATTTGGGGAAATGAACCAAATACGGACATTTTGTATGAACTTTTCATCAAAATCAAATGTGAACAACAGCCTTACCCAAAAAGATATTTTAACCACATCAATATCTTTAAAAAATACGTCTCAAAGCAAAAGATCTTTTTGGGTAAGGCTGTTGCTCATATCTATATATAAATAAGAAGACGTCAAAGTGAGTCAATTTTTAAGGATTTTAAGGATTTTCCTCAAAAACACTAACTTTGAGAGCCTAGTACGAAAATATTAGACAGAATTCAAAAATATGATTACTGATTTCTGACAGACTAATGTCTTAAGAACATCTTAAGAGTGATAATTGATTAATTTACAATACTTTGTATTTTCGAAAATGAGGGGCCAAAAAAGTGGCCTTACCATACCTACTCCTTTTGTAATTAGAATTAAAATTCTGACCTTTTGTTTTGAAGAGCACTACTAATGGAACAACTTGAGGAAAAAATTTTGAAAGTCCATGTAGGAATTTTTGAGATATAAGACGTCAAAATTTTGGCGGGAAACAGATCTCTCTAGAGTTTTCCTTCAATTTGCATTAGATGTTTATAGGCCTTTAAATATATGAAATTATAATGGGAAGTAATTAAATTTAATACACAGTCTATTTTATGTATTTTAAACTGACTTATGACCAAGAAGATGTGATCCATGCGCAAAAAATTTTAGCACTGTTTGAATGGATAAAACCCGAGGATATAGAATGCTTCTGAAATCTCAGGCTCGTACTCCCTTAATAGCACATATGTATGTTTTGTTAATATTTATCCATAAAAAGATAATGAAATAAGTGTCTCTGTCATGTTTTGTCTGTTGAACAATTATAATTCTCTGTTGAACAAACTAGCAAATCATGTATAAATTTTTATTCACAATTCATACTCTGCTACAATGAGTATAAAAGTATGTCAACTGTATAAACAATATTGTGCTTAATGAAACCCCAGAATGAAACACCTGTGTCCCCCATAGAAGCAGCTGTAGAAGAAACCTTAAGCATGAATAGTGGTTTATGAGCTTCTGAGAATTACAATTTAATGTATTAATTCTGGTACCAACTGAAATTACAAATCACACAACTTACCATTCGAAAGATATACCTAATGTTAAATTATGACAACTGAACCTACATGTATAAAATAGAACAGATCCTTGTATTTCCAGTCTGTGCCTTTAGCCACTAGCCCTACGCCCGAGACTAGTAAAATCAGTTTCGGGCTAGTAAAAATTTGAAGTCACTAGCCCAGTGGGCTAGTTAAAATTGTACCTTATTAACAAAGAGTCTTCTATAAGGGCTAGTGAAATTGAGTTCGGGCTAGTACAACACGGGACCTTACTAGCCCCTTAGGGCTAGTGAATGAAAAAGTTTTTGGCACAGACTGTATTTCACAACAAATTCTGTAGATTTCTAATAGATATCATTATTTCTGTATACAAAATTTAGTAAAAGAAAAAGGTATGTTGCATCAAATGATGCAATATGGAGGCCCGTCATGGGTTTCTTGATTACCTGATTATCAGGGCATTTTTTAAATAATTATTTGATTACAAGGTCATTTATTTAATGATTATTTGATTACGAGGTCATTTATTTAATGATTATTTAATTATTCGCTTGCATTTTTATATACTTTTTGATTACTAAACCAAAACTTTATTGATTACCAAGGTAAAAATTTAATGATTACTTGATTACCAAGGCAAAAATTTCATGATTATTTGATTCCTAGGACCCCCCCCCCCCTTGAAGACCCTCAAATATTGTCCCAGAAATTAGCAAATGCTAAATAATATTTTGTTTCCTCTTTGTTTCCTCTTAAACATATTTATATTTATACCAACTTTTAGTCACAGCAAATGGTCAAAGTTATGAGAATCAATTGAAAGGTTTTTTGTTTTTCAGAGTGGATCATCTAAGGACCATTGTGACTATTGAGTTTGATTTGAAAACTGTATGTTCTCTATAAAGGGTCTTATGTAAAATAATGTTCCCCCAGGCAGCCATCTTTGGAGAGGTGTCCCTTTTAGCCAGATGCCTTAATAAAGACCATCTAAGGACCACAGTGACAAAGTACGTTTCTTGCTGGACTAATAGTTTCTGAGATTTTCGAATGTGTTTCTCTTAAGGTCCAATGTTAACTATGTTTCCTGTTTGCAGCCATTTTGATGAGGTACCATTTCCTGTTGGATACCATTTTCAGAGGTGACCATCTAAGGATCATTGGGACTAAGCTTTGTTAAAACTGGGCATACTTTCTAAGCAGAAGATCTCCGAGTGTGTTTTCCACAGGGTCTAATGTCAAGCTATGTTCATTGCTGGCCCACTTTGTTCTTGGAAGGGACCATCTAAGGATCATTGTAATTAAGTTTGGTTCTAATTGGACTAGTTAAGTAACTAGTAAGATCTTTGAATCTTTTTTTTCAACAGGTCACTTTGAACTGAAAAGCCTTGTCGTGATTGTGCATTTACATTCAGGTTGCAGTTAGTTCTAGTTAAAGGATTTGAGATTTTTACGAGGTACTACATCATAAGTACGTGTACATGTACATACAATGTATACTTCAGAATTGAATGCAATTATTTTGTAGTTTTATTGGAGTGTAAAAGCATGGACCACAGAACATTTTGCATGAAGAGAACCAGTGGTTCCTGTGAACTAGAGGCTAAGAGACTGAGCCTGTATCGCTCACCTGACTAAATGATTCTTTGCCATGCATGACCAAAAATAATGTTTTTTACCAATGGAGTCTTAATATTTAGCTATGTTTAGTTAAATTTGCTCTCAGGAAAGATGATGAAAAGGATGATTTTCCCAATGTTAAACCTAAGTTCCGTGCTGGCAGCCATGTTTTTTATCGGATCGGAACAAAATGTTCCACCACTCCACACTTTTACACAAAAATTAAATTACAAAATATTGCATTAAATATTTATAATTTATTAGATTTTGTAAAAGAATGTTACTGTTCTAGCAAGATAACTTAATGAAAATTGTGTATTGTGCACCATTTCTTGGTCTAAGAGTACTCAGCTTACAAAAAAAAATATTGTTTACATGTATTTTCGTCATCATTTGTACTATTTGTCGTGTTTATACATGTAATACTTTGAATGAAGAATGCATATGGCAATAAACAATAGATTGACTGCTAAATAGAAATTTCTCCTTATTTCAATTCATTGTAAATTACTGATAAAAGAAAATTAGCCCCTATGACTCCTTATGATTCCTCTTTGACCCCTTATAGCTCGGAAACAGAAAGGGCTACGCCAAATCCAATGACAAACTCCTGAAAGCTTATATCAAAAGATATCCATAGAAAAAAATAGTAATGGTGCATTACATGATACCCCACCACGTTCCACAAAATTTCAAAGTTTCAAGGGGCATAACTCCAGAACCCCTTAGACGTCTGAACCAAAAATCATACTTGGCCCGAGTTTTGTGGTATACAAGTTACATACAAAATGTACCAAGTTTGAAGACAATATATTATTTCATTCACAAGTTATCAGTCGGAAACCCTAAAATTCGCAAAATTTCAAAGTTTCAAGGGGCATAACTCAAGAACCCCTTGGACCTCTGAACCCGAAATCGAACTTGGCCTGAGTTTTGTGGTATACAAGTTACATACCAAGTTTGAAGACAATACATTAGTTCATTCACAAGTTATCAGTCGGAAACCCTAAAATTCGCAAAATTTCACAAAGTTTCAAGGGGCATAACTCCAGAACCCCTTAGACCTCTGAACCCAAAATCAAACTTGGCCCGAGTTTTGTGGTAAAGAAGTAACATACCAAGTTTGAAGACCTTATGTTATTTCATTCACAAGTTATCAGTCAGAAACGGACACACGACTTGGGGTATCACACAATACCTCGCCACTACATGCAGTCAGAGATCCAACTGGATAAAGTGAAATCATTTCACTTACTTAAGTCAATTTTATTTACCTGAAGCAGTAAAAATTATGTTTACCTCTACAAGTAAAAACTTTTTACTTATACAAGTAAGCTTTGAAATATGCAGTATATTTATTCCAAAACAGGCCTTCCCTATTACAGGCTCACTATTCACCCTATCAGACCACATGAAACCAAATTACAAGCATCATCATGTGATAAATCTTGATGTGATAATGATGCAAGTTGTAGACCACTTAATTCAATATTAACAGCTGTTAAAAGTCCCGAAGGACTAATCTTTGGCTAGCTTGCGCCTCAAGAAAAACATTGTGCCTCTAATCAATTTTTACTTAAAAGATAAGATCAGAAATGAAACTTTACTAGAAAATTATTAATTATCCTATGAAAATTTATATAAGGAGACACTGAAGGGAGAAAACCTCTGTATTTTATCTAAATTTACTTGTATAAGTAAATATATTTAATGCTGATTTTATTTACTTCTTTAAGTAAAAATAATTAACCTAAGCTGGTGAAAAGTTTTTACTTTATGCAGTGGGACCCCTGACTGACATGTGGCGGGGTATAAAAATCCCGTCAAAATCCTGTCGAAATCCCATGAAAAATAAAAATTTTAGGTAATCTGCAAATTTGCAGTTTTGGCCCCCTTTGACCCCTTATAGCTCGGAAACAGTAAGAGCTAAGCTAGATCTGTTGACACACTACTGAAAGCTTATATCAAGAGGAATCCAAAGAAAAAAATCCCATCGAAATCTGATGAAAAATAAAAGTTTTAGGTAATCTGCAAATTTGCAATTTTGGCCCCGTTGGGCCCCTCATAGCTCGGAAAGGAAACAAGTTAACAAAAATGTAACAATTGAGCGCTTCACTAATTTTTCATAAGGAATTCATTGAAAAAAAATGCATCAAAATCAGACTAAAAATTTTTTTTTTTTTTTAATTTGGGGGGATTCCCCCTGTTAGGGCCCCATTTATCTCATGAACAGTACATGCAATGTGAAATTCCGTTTACATACAACTGATTGGAAATTTAATAAGGAGCACACTGAAAGAAACCCCATAAAAATCTGATACCAGTAGATAATAAATATTCTACAACTTATATTTGAGAACACCCAATTTGGCCCTTTTTGGCCCTTTTTTCAAAAACGGGAGGGGCTACAATACCCAAAAGCAATCCCAGCCTTTCCTTTGTGCCAAGAAACATTGTGTTAAAATATCATAAAGATTGGTCAACCAGAACTTAAGTTATTGCACGGAAACAATGTGTCCACAGACGCCGACGACGCCGCCGCCGCCAGAATCATACCATTATACGACCTCAAAAATTTTTTTGCGGTCGTATAAAAAGTATAAGTAGAATTTATATTTATTACTTAATTATTATTCATTGTAATACAAAAAAATGTAATATAATCTAGGACAAATGGCATTTTTCTGTAAGAAATCCATTTTTTTCTTCTTAAGTTGTTAGACCAGCTGTTCTGTATACAAAAACAGCTGCAAACTGTGACCAGTTTTTCCGACTTACAAGTCATATTGTAAAAAAAAACTTCAACTTTAATAAGATTTTCCATTTACTTCTAGGGATTTTTTATTTTCTGATAATCTTATTTACATTATTGATATATAGATGGAGTTTGAGTGTGTTACCTAAATTAGTATAGATGGGAATATAGCCTTGAAAATAACGCCTTAGGGAATTATAATCTTTCTACTTTCAAAGGATACATGCAAGAAATTACAATTTCATGAATACACTACAGTATGTTCCAGCTGAAGAGTAAGAAGCACTTTGACTTGATGACCCTTTAATTAATGATAGAACAGCTTAACCTTATGACCACCTTTACAGTTCTTTCCACAAAAGTTCACATCAAACTAATTTATTTGTAAATAAAACCAAAAAAAATTCAAATCAAAAATGAGAGGGAGGGGGTCTCATCCCTAAATTCCACTTTATTTTTACTAAATCCTGAAGTACAAAGGAACTTAAAAACTGATGAAATCCTGATTCCCAGTGCATTTATTTCCAGAAATCTATGTCTTAAATAATACAAAATCCTTTAATTCCCCGAGTTCAAAAACTTCCAATCCGACACTCCAATAAAGGGCTACGCCAAGCGCAGCACGATACGACCGCAGCACTTCGACAACTGAAATTTGAACAAGTGTAATTGACAGTGAGTGTGGACATACTAAATAGCTTGACACAATAATTGCATGGACACAATAAGGGGATTGACCCAGTAATTAGCTGGACACAAACTAGGCAAAATGAAAATTAGCCCTTATGACTCGTTATGGTTCCTCCTTGACCCCTGATAGCTCGAAAATAGTAAGAGCTACACCAAATCCATTGACATACTACTGAAAGCTTATATCAAAAGAAATCGCCTCGTTATGGCACTTTGTCACAGTAACAATCTTGACTGCATGTTGACATCACATTTGCATTCCTAAGCAAGGTTACATGATCCTACCATGTATAGTGACTGAGATCTGAACTTGCCTGAAAACTTGGACATAAATCACTCATGCGTAAAACATAAGTCAAAGTGACCTACTTTTGTCAGGATGCTGATGTACCATCAGGGATGCATGCCTATGCAAGGTTACATGATCCTACTAATACCATGTAAAGTGACTGAGATATGAACTTGTCCAAAAACTTGGATGTAAATCAATCAAGCGGAAAATATAGGTCAAAGTGACCTAATTTTGTCTGGATGCTGATCTACCATCGAGGTATATGCATATGCCAGGTTACATGATTGTACCATGTATAGTGACTAAGATCTGAACTCGTCCTAAAACTTGAATGTAAATCAATCAAGCATAAAATATAGGTCAAGGTGTCCTAATTTTGCCTGGATGCTGACCAGCCATCAGAGATGTATGCATATGCAAGGTTACATGATCCTACCATGTGTAGTGACTGGGATCTGAACTAGTCAGAAAACTTGAATGTAAATCAATCAAGCGTAAAATATAGGTCAAAGTGTCCTAATTTTGCCTGGATGCTGATTCACCATCAGAGTTGCATGCATATGCAAGGTTGCATGATCCTGCCATGTATAGTGACTAAGATCTGAACTCGTCCGAAAACTTGAATGTAAATCAATCAAGCGGAAAATATAGGTCAAAGTGACCTAATTTTGCCTGGATGCTGATACACCATCAGAGTTGCATGCATATAGAAGATGACATCTTAGAATCCATTGCAAAAAACTGCATCAAAATCAGACTAATAATAAAAAATTTTAATTTTTGAAATCTGCCTCTTATGGGCCCCATTTATCTCATGAACGGTACATGCCACGTCAAATCCGTTGACATACTGCAAATAGGAAATTTCCTCAGAAACACACTGAAAGAAACCCCACCAAAATCTGATAAATAATAAATATTCTGCAGCCAAATATGTGAAAACACCCAATTTTGCCCTTTTTGGCCCCTTTTTTAAAAACGGGAGGGGCCAAAATAATGAAAACTTCACCCAGCCTTCCTTTTGTGCCAAGGAACACTGTGTCAAAATTTCATAAGGATTCATCAACTTAAACTTAAGTTATTGACCAAAAACAAAAGTGTCTACAGACAACAACGACGACGACAGCGCCATACCATTATACGACCACAAATTTTTTGCGGTTGTATAAAAATCCCATCGAAAGTCATTGAAAAATATAAATTTTAGATTATCTGCGCATTTGTAATTTTTGCCCCATTTGCCCCTTATAGCTTCAAAACTAAACAAGTTACCAAAAATCTAAAAGCTAAGCACAATTTCCAATAATGTTAATTTATCAGCAACACCAAAATTTCCAAAAACTTTAGCATAACGTTGTATGTCCTCTTACAGTCGTATTGGGTTTTGATCACCTGCATTGGCCCTCGGCTTCACCTCCGCCCAAAACATGTCACCTCAACCTAATACAACTGTACTTGTACATTATACAGGATTAATTTGAAAAAAAAACATTTAATAACACTATAGTACAATTAACAAGAGCAGGTGAGTTAATCCTCTGTTTAACAGTTTTATCAGTTTTGTGGATGTCCATGAATGTCAGTGAATGTTGGGGGCTTTGTCCGACATTCTCCAATTTTCACACACAATTCACCGACGGCAGATTTTAGTCCTGATTATTAACTGAATTCCTCTGTTTGTAAAACTAATCAGTCAAATTAGCTTTGAAATAACAGATAATTTAGTCAGTAATATAATAAACAACAGCAGTCAACATAGAAAATGTCCATACTGACATACAGTCAGAGAATGCGAGATGGGTAACAAGACGTTCCGGCCTTACGACAAATCCATCCCTGCCTATCCGGCCCTGTACTTTCCGGCCTTATTCCAATCTGGCCCTGTCTTTAAAGTCAGTCCGGTCTTACGATATTTTATGTATTAACGTTGTTTTCCCATAAGGCAAAATACATGTATAATAATAATAAAAGTACTGTATTATTGTTATCTACCGTAATGAAAAGTTTTTGTTGAGGGTATTTTAAAACATAGAACTTGTGGTTAAAATCAGTCTGTAGAAGGATTCCTCGTCACTGAAAAGCTGGGAATTACGCATTTTCAATTCAATTTGGCCGTGAATTCTCACAAGTAAGTTTAAAAGGGACAAGTGTTTCTGAATCTATGTGAGTTATATTTCACCATCATATGCGGACAAATTTGCTACATATTTATCTTTGATATGTATTTTTCTGTCAAAGATAGCTCACTCCTCAGTTTTACAATGGCTTCTACAGTCAAAATGTCATGATCTTGCTTCGAATTTCAAACTTAAATGGCCAAAATTTTTCATTATTACAGATAAGTTTGTATGTATAGAATAGATGCAAACAATGTGCAGAATCTTGCTAGATGCGAACAAATATGTTTTGAAGTGTATTATTAGACAATTTTGCAAAATTTCAATATCCCCCTGTGCATTTCAACTAAACATGGCCGACAAGCAAGAGTTACAAGTTCGCCGCTATGCAAATTAGTAAAGTACCCCTGATTCTGCCATATGCACAACATTTTTTTTACAACAAGTTGAATTTGTTATTGCCATTAAAGAAAAAATCAACTTCAAATGGCAATTTTATATCTTTGAAGCTGGAAAGCATACTCATTCATGTCATTAAGTTTTTAGTGTTATATTTAACATGTTTGTGCATGGTGAATTTGGTCTTTTATAATTTCTGGTGTTCTCGCGGATTTATTCAATCTACATGTATTTGAGTTTTGTTCTTTCGACATTCTTCTGCAATTGTTTCTCAAATATAGGTATTTTTAGCATTTCAAATAAAAATAAACTTGTACGTGGCAGTTAAGAGGCTATCCCTCAGTGTACATTTTCATTTTTAAATGGTTAAACTCCTTCGTTCCAATATTATGCAGCAATTTGTGATGACAAATTTCCATTTAAATAGGTAAATATAAATCTGAACAAGAAATAATACGAGTCTCTATCTCTGGTGTCATGACCACACTAAACAAAACAACGATATAGCATCAATTAAAAATGCAGGGACGGATAGACCAAGGCCGGACTGACATGGGGCCGGACTGTTGTAAGGCCGGATGATCTCAAAATCTGTGAGATACACTTTCATCACAAATTTACAAAATGAGATGAGTCGGAAATTCTATCAATATTACATTTCAATATCCGACTCCTGTGGCACAGGCACTTGTTTCATAAAATATAAGCCCTCCCTCTCTTCCTGTGTGGAAGAAGAGAGGGAGGGACTAACATTTTTTATGAAACAAGTGCTTGTGGCTATCATGAATTTTGACGAGACACCGGGTAATAGTGAGCTATCAAGCCCAAATTTTACCTCTGTTTAAAGTCGGGCGTGTGCCCTGTGCTTCTTTTCCCTGCATAACATTCAAAATACTATCTTCACAATCACTGTGCAACGACACAAACTAATGTAAACAATACGTTGCACTCGGACAAAGATGGCGCGAAAGACAATGATGAACTAAAAAAAGAATCAAGGTCGGTGATTGGTCCGGAGAAGTTGTTGTGGGACTAATGTTTTTTTTTGTATATTTATTTAAAATCACCATACAAACGTCATCTCTGTGCTTCGGAAACTCTACTCAGTCAAAATCTAACTCCAGTCTTTGAAAGTTTTTGATTGAAAATCTGATTTTTTTTCAAGGGGGAGGCTAGGATTAATATTATATATGTGATATTAGTCCCAGATATCGGTGTCCAGTTGTATTTATATCAGACCCATTTTGTATATATCTAGTTAACTATATTTTCAGTAAATGCATGCCAATGCCCCCTATGTGAGAAGCTATGGCAAGCCAAAGTGGACAAAAATTGCTGATTTATTCATTACAATTAATTAATTGTAAATATTTATAATTCATTTGTTAATATTAACAATTGAATTTTAAATATTAATAAATCATTTATTAATATATATATACTATTTGTAATTTGTTTTGCGAGTATGGAATTCTCAGCTTGTATTGCATCGAGTGCGAAGCACGAGATGCAATACGAGCTGAGAAATCCATCCGAGCAAAACAAATTACTAATAGTATTTTTATCGCTAATGTTGTTATCAATATATACCAGATATATGTTTCTTTTTCTATTGAAATTATTTTTTTTTTTGGTCAAACATGTAATGTTTAGTTAAATGTAACGCTTTTTTTATGGGATTATCTTTTTCACGAAACGTCACGCGACGTCATATTAATACGCTGTTGCTAACGCACCATAGAGATTGACGATAATATGTTCATATCAGCGCAGTGCAGTGATAATAGAATTATCTTCGCTCCGGATCAATTGAAAATCGTGCAAATTAGCGATAAAAGCATTTATTAATATTTATAATTCAATTGTTAATATTAATAATTCGACGAACTGTTAATATTTACAATTCATTTATTAATATTTATAAATAAATTATAAATATACAACTGAATTATGAATATTAATAAATCAATTAAAAGTACAATGTAGTAACAATTCATAAATAAATATTGATAAATTAATTATAAAAAATAACAATTGTTTTATTAATATGCATAATTCTTGCTTATTTCTTAATATTTATAACGATTATAAAACGACTTTATTTCCACGGAAGTACATCATGTACATTTGGATTCTATTTTTGCAAATTCATCCGCCACGTGAGCACGTGGTCAAATGTGTTACATGGGAATTGCAACTTCACATTGATATGCCACGTGATCGATGTTCACCTATCAAACTGATGGAATACAAATGAATATTCATGAAATGTAATTATTTATGAATATTAACAATTCATTTATTGATATTAGCAATTCATCTTTTGATATTTACAATTCAATTATACATATTAATAATTCCTCTGCCATTTATAAATATTCAATAAATGAATCGTAAATATTAATAATTGAATCATAAATATTAACAACTGAATTATAAATACTCAAAAATGAATTGTTAATATTCATAAATCTGGCAAATTTGTCCACTTTGGCTTGCCATTACGCCAAAGTGGACAAAATGGCTAATTTATTAATATTTATGATTCATTTATTAATATTCATAATTCATTTTTAATATTAGCAATTCATTTATCAATATTTGCAATTCAGTTTTTTTTATATTAATAATTCGATGAATTATAAATATTTACAATTTATTTATTGATATTTATAAATGATTGATAGATATTAACAATTGAATTATAAATATTTACAATTCATTGATAAATACAAATAAATCAGTCATAAATATTAACAATTTATTTGTTAATGTTATGATTCATGCTTATTTCTTAATATTAACAAATCATTTATAAATATTTATAATTCATTTATATTAACAAATTATTTATAAACATTTGTAATTCATTTATAAATATTAACAATTCATTTATTAATATTAACAATTCAATTATAAATATTAATAATTCCTTCTCCATTTATAAATATAAATAAATGAATTATAGATATTAACAATTTAATTATAAATATTTATAAATGAATTGTCATTTGCCTGTCCCGGGGTACTCGTTTCGAGAGACTAGAGCCCACGGGTTTAACTCTCCCTTTTCAATGCATTATTCGTTCTTTAAAAAATTCTCTAAATTTGTGTCTGGTCAATTTTTTGTGTTTAAAAGTGTTTTAAAATTGTGACTTTGCTTCCACGGGGATATGGTCTCATATCCCATGTCAAGGTAACCAATCAAATTGCAGGACTTTTTACCTGGATATTTCACTTCAGCAGAATGTTATCTGATATCATTTTTTTCCGATTTTATTTTTAAATAGAATTTTTGATATCAGAAATTCGATTTTTTTTCTAAAAATATTATTAATTAGATATTTTACAAGCTATTCTGTTGGCCAGAATATAATCACAAGACCTCCTATATTATGTGAGGTTGCACAGAAACGGAAAATCAAAAACTGCTGATTGCATGGTTGATATCGCACGTTACTAAAAACAACTCAACTGTAATTCTTGGTCCTGTTACCTAAAAAAGTCATTATAGGAGTTCCCAATGTTGTAATATAACCAGTAAAATGTAAAATTTGATAAAGGAAACTGATTAAGGTATATTAAAGCAAAATGTAGATTTTATTTAATCTAAGGGAAGGACCACTTAACCTGAAGGGGGGTATGTTTTTTTTTCTAGACAGAATTTTTTTTATTTTTTTCACGAGTATCAAAAAAGTATTTTTTTTCAAAGATAACATTTTTTTGGGCAGAAAACCTTCTTCAGAAATTTTTTATCATTTTGGCAGCAAAAATATTTTTTTTTCACATAAAATCAGCTCCAAAATATTTTTTTAAGGAAAAAAGCATAGCCCCCCCTTCAAGTTAAATCAAGTAAATGATCAGTCCCTAAGGTTGCTTACTCGCCGCAATTTTGAATTAATGTCAGATTTCGGTACGCCTCTGGTTTTCTCGAGTTCAATGGCTTTAAGAATTTTGCACATGGACCCCCACTTTTTATTTCGTGACTGTCCTCTATAGCTCAAATTAAGACAACTGACAAGTTATCATAAAATTCTTGATATAACTTACTAGCTTTTTTGTGAAAAGATCTAAAGACCTTGTGTTTTATGTTATTTTACATGCCGAATTGAAATAAAGTTTTACTTACTTACCTACTAGACAAAAAAAATAATCGTTTTGGATACATCCTCCATTAATACTTTATATCAATTCATTCACAATATTATCTAAATATGTTCAGTTCCAATTTCTGTCTTTTTTTTCTGCTTCATTTGCTGACTGTTTTTATTCTCTGTTTTCTTCTTCCTCCGGATTATGATACATTGATCTACATTGTCTACGTGTTCTTTTTCTTATCCTACCATCTCAAATGTAACTGTTGATGGCTAAAAATGGGACATTTGTGACAATTTTAGTTTTGTGACATGGTTTGTCTATTCTCATTTTTGATTCATTGTTCAGTAATGATGAACAAGCCGCATTAAGTCCACTGTATCCTACTTTTTCCTTTGTTGAAGTGTTTGACGGAATTGCAAAATACTAGTAATCCAGAGAGGAAAAAGATGTTAACTGATACTTTTAAGCATTCCGTTTCCCATAGATTAATTAAGATTAAACACAACTTGTATTGGGTTTTATTTGTATGTTTTATTATACTATAGGGAAACAGGATAGAGAAAGGGGAGGTTTGGGTACCCATAAACCGGTTTAACCCTACCGCTAGCTCTTGCTAGTGCCGGTACCAAGTCCGGCTATCCCGAGTTCCTATCGTTGTCCATGTTTGTCTTTTCTCCTTTTATTGTTTTTCTCGTGCGGTTCCCTGGTGGATTGTGGCATGTGATTGTGGTTTACGGCCATTGTAAATGTTTCCTGTAACGTTATCTTTCTTATATTAATTGAAAGGATTTAAGTATACAAATACTCATTTCATCAGAAAGTACAAAGACCAAGAGAGGACTTGAGAGAGGACTTGAGTTCATGTTGATAACAGGGAATTGTAAATGATTTTATCGTCGCTGTTTCTGAAGTATCATCATTGACACCATCTTTGGAGATAACATGTCTTAAGTTGAATACCCCACTTTTTGCAAAAAATGATTTAAACTAATTGATTTTTAAGATATAAACTTTATTTAGAAATGCATAATTACAAATAGCATACATACAAAGATACAAAGTACAATATAATATTCATCATATAAGATGAAATATACGAAATAATATGACTATGTATGGAAAGTTTAATGTTTATATTCATCATAGCGATTAATAATTAATAAAGATTTTTTTTTATATTATGAAAATTCGTCTATTTGTTTATCTTCCATAAATCTTTTGAAAATTTTCTAATTTATTTGTACCAGAGTTACATAGCAAACTAAAGCCTCACCAGTAATTTCAACGGTTATATTTTTTCGATTTCATCAAGAGGGACATCATTTGTTGGAAATAATTCCAGCATATATATCTGGGTCAGTATATTTGATATCAAGTTTGAATTGATGAATTCGTTTTATCAATGGGGCTCTTTCTGAAAACCCCAGTCAATGCCTGTTACAACCACATGAGTTAGGAGCATGTATTTCACTGCGAGTTTGAATGTCACCTTGAAATGAGAAAAGTTAAACTTAAAGTTGAGTGTACAGTAGCTTGAAATTGTCTTTGTGTATCACTGGTAGTCGTTGTCAACTTATATAACTATTTAGAACAACGATGCATAAGCGAAAACAGTACTGTATAGTTGTGCACATATGATTTGGGTTTAATTTCTAATTTTTTTTAACGGTGGTTATTTTGGGGGTGTTAAAAAAGTTGAAACTCGCGTGATTTGTTGTTCGTCGAGGTTTGTTAGACATGTTGCTTCCCGATGTAGGAACAGCAGTTTTCACCAGTTATAGATATGGGATATTCCAATTGCAACATTTGCTCTTGTGCGTGAACGGGTACTTGTGGGGAAAATGTTGCCCTTAGTGATAGCGAGGTAGTCTAGGAGAAAAGTGAAGATCATGCAAGCTCACCTGATATTCTCTTCCGTCTTCTGGTGTTCTCGTCTCTAGACTTTTATTTATGTAATCTACTTATGCGTTGTTCCTTCGGTATTCTACTGCCGTTGTTTTGGAACGGAAGTTGTATTGCATGTGGTGTCCTTTCTCCACGAGCTGTGACAAGAGGGATTTTGAGGTCCTGGATTGGTATGATATCTGTTCATGTAGGTGTGTTATGGGTTTCTTGCTGATCCTCTGTGTTACGGGGAACTATAGCTACAATACATATACTAGAACTGAAGCAAAATTAATGTAAGTGGTAAAGCCATTTATAAGTCACCTCACAAGTATAACAATTATTTCTATTCTGGCTTAAACAGGTGCGGAAACAGAATATCCCGGAAACATTTTATTGTAATATGTCCCGTCAAAACCAATCTGCTTTACCTGTAAACCCTCTCAAATTACGAAGGAGACTAGACAAAATCTCCCACAAAGGAAAAAAGTCTCACACATTCATAAGATAATAGCAAATATTAGACAAAATACTTATTCTCTTAACAAAAAAAGAATATTTACTGTTTTATGTAGAGAGTGTACTGAAAATGATTGTCGAAGTCATCCGAGAGCTGCCAGTAATTATAATTTTAAGTTAATTAATCAAACGGTATTATCTTGCATTTCTTTGTATAAATGTTATTTGCCATTAAATGTCAATGCAAAATCTTCCACAAACAAATATCCTTGCATATACTATAATTCTAATAAGATCTAATAATACGATTTGCTATGGCTGACTCCTCTCTAATCATGTATGATTCAATTAGCAATTAGCTAAGGTTTCAAAGTGCCCGTGGTACTGAAAATTTACATACCGGACACACATACGAAAATGACATAAAACATTAGGAATTAGTCGAATTATATCTCAAACTCCAATCAAATGTATGAGTACAAAATGTCATAAAACACAAGGAATTAGTTAAATTATATCCCAAACTCCGATCAAATATTTGAGTACAAAATTATACAAAATAAAACATAAGGAATATCTCAAACTCCTCTTGGATGAAATTTTCGCTGAATATCTCAAATTTCAAAGGTTACTGCACAAAATAAAAAAGGAGATCGTTTATAAAAACAGTTATTATATTACGGCAGCGGCACTGAGACTACTACGGTTTATGTCTAGTTTTATGTATATTATATAAAGAAAATATGAACATCTTTAGCATGCATCTTCCTAGTGTTTACACTCACCATCTTAGAGTGACCATTCCGTTAAATTTGATCAAACATGCTACTTCTATTTGGTAACCATGCAGAATATCGAACATTTTCAGCAAACTCCTGTTTTATGAAGGGGAGATAATTTGTATAGAAATAAAAGGAAATGACCAAGAAATATTTTTCAAGTATATCGGAGGTAAATGTATTAGCTAATTATTAACCTAACGTTTAAAAACTCTATGAAATGTGACTAGAATAACTCAAACTTTTGTTAAAATGCACTCAATTTCGTATAATTTTTTCAAGTTACAAAAATAGATGGTTTTTACATGACAGATTTCACGTTTATATGGCCGGTGACCCAAAATTTTTATAATTGAATGCTCTAATAACAAAGTGTAAGTCATAAACATTTAAGAAAATTCTTTCCGACAGTTTTATACCCCTGTACCACATTAATAAACGGGATTAAATATTACAAACGGAAAAATATCAACAATAGCAAGGCCATAATGAAATATATCCTAGAATCTCATCCCCGCCCCGATTTTTTCACCAACTAGTAAAATATTTTGACATTTGGTGCATTTAGGTTTATTTTTTTTTAAATGACAGCATTTTTCACAAAATCTGAAAAAATATAAGATAAAATGCCCGCGCGAATTTTGAGAAAAATGGATGAGAATCTAGGAATTATTCTATTATGGCCTAAAGAACAGACTTACTTGTGCATTGCATCTAAAAGCATGTGTTTGATCTAAAGCTACATTTAATAAATTATCTGATACGGATGACAAAGGGATATATTCAGCTAATTAAACCAAGACAATGACATCTTAATTACCTTACATGATTGATTATCCTCTGGTATAAAGTCAAACAAGTTTTTCTTTATATGGTCAAAAGTGCATGATAGTTAAACAACATTCACTAACGCAGGATTGTTAGGGTATCGTAAATTACCTTCTTAGTACAGACATAACTATTACGATTTTACAAAAGGTTTCAATTTAAGCAAATAATCATTTGATTTGTTCTCTATCAGTTTTGAATCATTTAATTTGTTCTCTATCAGTTT
>MJUU01057555.1:14692-35223 GCA_002080025.1 Modiolus philippinarum | reverse complement strand
ATAGTCAAAATCGGTATAGTCAAATCCGGGAAATATTGTCCTGAACTTTGATATCTTATTATATCTTTTGAAAATTTACTTTTAACTGCGGCTACATAATCTTATTTTACTTTTACTGTACACAAAAAGCTGTTGTTAAAAGCGTATATATAAAAAAAGGTAAAAAATGCATGACTCTTAATAAGGGTACATATTATAAAACATTTGTGTTTTATCACATATGGTTTTATTATAGTAATATAATTGGTTAATTCTATCAGCTAATATTCCATAGATTTTGATACTGTTTGATTAAACCGATATTGACCGATGACGTCATCGAATCTAAACGTGACGCGGCTTTCGAACAATCAGAAACGTTGTATCATAATGAAGTTTGATTAATCAAACTTTTTTTTAAAACCAGCGGCAGACTTATGTTGTTTTATGTTACTTTGAGCAGCATTTGTAATTGGTAGGGTGCTATTTAAAAATACCCGAGACGTGATCGAAATTAAAAATAAGAGATTTGGTTCGGGCTTAAGCGGCTCTACTTTTTAATCTCGAAGTTTGTTTGAGAAACCCGACTGTTGCAAGGTTGTAATATTTTCACTTAAATATTAACACTCTTCGTTAAAATGTGATGAAGATCAAGGTAAAAGCACGGGGTTGTTACGTTCAGGGTCTTACGTTTTACGTCGTTGAAACGAGTACACGGTCACTTCTTTTCGTGAAATCAAAAGAACAAAGTAAAAATGGGGCGCAAAGGACTGGAAAAATTGCTATTCGTAATATCGAACTTGTTCTAATGTATATTTTATATTTCATGTTGTGTTCAACTCATAGATATCCGCTTCAAACAACTCCGAAACTGCATGTTTGTCACAAAAAGCTGTTGTCGTTAAGATGAAATGTGCTAGGTATCTTTTGAAAAATAACGTCAGTTGTGAGATGTTGCTACCACAGTTAATTTCGGATGTGTTGCCGCATATTGTTGTGAGGTTATTTCATCGTTAATATCATCTCTAAGCCACAGTACACCGTTTTCTCTGCACATGGGGGTAATAA
Source organism: Modiolus philippinarum (assembly GCA_002080025.1). NCBI lineage: Eukaryota > Metazoa > Mollusca > Bivalvia > Mytilida > Modiolidae > Modiolus > Modiolus philippinarum. The sequence continues at coordinate 34,176 of MJUU01057555.1, read as the reverse complement.
CAAAATTACCGAACAGAGTTGTCAAGAGCCGAGGTTCATGAGACTAAAAGACAAATCAGGTGGAAACAACTTAAAAAATTGTCGACTGCGACGGTCCTGACTTGATTCAGGATTTCAAAAGAAATGGTGGGTTAAACCGGTTTTATGGCATTCCAAACCTCCCCTTACAGTGCGGCAGTGTCTGGCAGCAACTTAACAGCAATTGCTCTTAAAAGGTCGTAGACAGTTAAATATATGATCATCCCAGTCCTGGTAAAAAAGAATCTTGAATCCGAGTTCGGACCGAAACTTCAATTTTTTTTTCCACAAGGGACTGATATCTATTAAAGAACTTCTTATTGATCGTACGAGACAGAATTTGTTGAATCCTTAATTAATAAGGCGGTCACGGAGATAACTATGTCTGTATAATTTGTGATAGTTCTCGCGTAACGAATCAATTGTGGAGAGGCTGAAATATTACCGTAATTGATAATTTTGAAATTAAAATCGTCCCTTTTGTCGTAAATTTTAGTACTGAGATGACCATTTTCGTTTAATTGGAGATGTGAGTCCAAAAAGATGTTGATCTTGTGGTTTCTTTTATTTCCCTTTTCCCTATCCTGGCGGATATATATTAGTGGGATCAATTTAACAAAAGATGCGTTATTGATTAACATCATCATTATATCTATAAGTGAGATTGAAGGATCAAGCGCCTTTTATTTTATGATCTTTTATGAGTCCCTAAAGAAATTCAGTCTCGTAAGAATGTAAAACAAGTCTTCGAGTCGAGAACGGTAGCACAATAAGTGCCCATTGGTATGCTAACTTGCCGTTGATGAATAGAACCTCCAAAAAAGACAAATATATTATCAAGCAAGCAATTACATAAATATGTTCGTACTAGTTTTACTTGAATACTCGATTGCTACTAGTAATATAGAACAATTATTATAGCTATACGAAATACAAACGTATCATGTAAAGCAACATTTCTGATGAGTAAACTGCGAAAATATAAACAATTACTGCAAAAAAGTACCAACATACAAGACTGAATCGGAAAAGAAAGCACCCTAAAATAGGTATCTTATCATGGGATTATTTGAGGACTTCGACATGTAGAATAACGGTATTCTAGGGATGAACTACAACAAATGTCAATATGTACTTTTGTGAAAAGAAGTGTATCATTCCTATATTTAATTCGCATAATCTGTTGTAATATACACTCCAAGACGCAACAATGACATGCTATAAATGACTCCCTAAGGTGTGAGACTGCGTTTGTAGACAAGGTTTAACATCTCCTGCTTTGCACGCATAGACCACAACAATTAAATCAGTATAATTAAAATGAGACACTCGATCTAGTCAAATGTCAGCAAGTAAACTGTCAATTTCGAAGTCAATACATCATATTACAGCCCCTCCGAAATATGATGGTATTCTTAAATACACTTTTCTGTCCGTCCATTATTTCGCCATTCCAATCGATATTTTTTAGCCACAAAATTCTTTGCTCTGCATGAAAGGATACATTAATGATTGCTGATTTCTTTAAATGAGTTGTGGCTTGTAACAACAGAAGAATACCTTTTTCGGGAATAATAAAAAATATTGTACAAAAAATTTTTGACTTCTTTTCCCACTTGCACAGAGGAAAAAAGGGAGAAAATCGACATCACTTCTTTCGTTGCATCCTCCTTTGAGGTAAATTCGACTAAAAATGGAGTACAGGTCCTATTTTACATACGAAATCGCTACCATAATTATACTTCTCGCATTATTTTGTAAAAATTCTCAAAGTATTCGTATGCATTTGTAAAGTAATCGCATAAATTCTCATAAATCTAGCATGAATTTCAATTAATCCGAAAATCAATCGTAAATTACTTGCAATTACACATAAATAAACTGTTAAACAATCTCAAAATACGAATTAACATAGTACATGAATTTCTTTACGAATGATCAATCGTAGTCGTTCGCATGGATCCGTATTTAACTCGCCGACATTCGTAAATAACTCTTAGACATTCGCAGATATTCGTGTCGATTCGTTTTCGGTCATGAAAAATTTTTGACAAGTCAAAAAGGTTTACATTAATGTCCAAGAATTTTTATAGATTATTTCATCCGTAAAGAGCTCGCAACCAGTCTTAACAATTCATAAGTCATCATTAAAAAATCCTAAAACATTCCCAGTAAATCCTTGACAGTTTGGTTCCTCAAATGTTTATCGATATATTTACGAATAATTGCGAAATATGAAAAAGAACGGAAATGGGGTAAATATCAAGGAGACCTTACGAATAATTGCGAGTAATTTACGGTCGTTTTGCGATCGATTTACGGATTAACACGCATTCACGCGATCATTTTGAGAATATATGCGGCTACTCTAAGAATTTATACGAGTACTCTAAGAGTACTTTCCAAATTTAGAAAAAGTAAACGCTTTGGTCGGCAATCAAATTTGAGTCATGTCCCCCTTCTAAAAGTAGAATGGAAAGGTTATAAAGATGTCAAGTTTCTCTTTTTTCTGTGCTTGTGGGAAAAAAAACAATCGAAGAATTATTTTGTACAATATTAAATTTATTCATGTTAGGACACATCTCATCTCCTTAAATGTACATTTTAAGACTGAATGAGGCTATATAGTCTAAAATGTACCCACCTCCTCTGTTTGTAAAACACTCGTCTCTAAATCTCAAATATTTGTAAAAACTCGTTAAGCTATCGTTAAATCGTAAATAATTTGTTAATTATTCGTAGAAGCTATGATAAAATCCCAATTATTCGTAATGTGGTCGAAAGAATTCTTAGATAATTCGTATGCATTCGTATGTCGGTCGCATTTATTCGTAATGATTCATAAATTTTTATCGTATCTGCATCGCATTCATTCTTACTAAATCGTTAAGTGGTCGTTCATACTCGCAACTCATCGTAAAGAAATCGCAATTCACTCATAAATGTGTTTTATTCGCAAACATTCGTGTTAGTTTTACAGATCTTTTAATTAAATTTCAAAGATTCGTGAGGAGGATTCGTAAGAAAAATTCGTTTGTGTGAAGGGGGAATTTAAAGAGCAAAACCAAATTGTTCACAATCTATTTCGAATTCTTTACGATTTGTTTCCATCGTTAACGAATACTTACGAACTGCTAACTTTAATTACTGAGTTGTTTACGAATGAAATAATCAATAAAGATTCTTTGACACGCCAAAACTGTTTATCGCCTAATAAGAATGCCGGCGAGTAAAATACGGATGCTTGCGAATAATATAATGGACATTCATAACGCCCCCTTAACATACACGAATTTTCCTTAGGAATCCTTGCAATTCTTTTTTGAAGTTTTAAAAAGGTTCTTAAAACTAACACGAATCATTGCGAATAAAACACTTTTACGGGTAATTTGCGAGTGCTTTTTACTATTTGTTACGAGTGCAAACGATCATTTCACGATTAAATAATGAATGCGATATAATTACGATAAAGATATACGATTCATTTCAGATGATTGCGAGTGATAGACGATTACGATTGGATAAAACATTTTAAAGAACTTTTGCGAGTACGATACCAGCAATTGCGATCTGACCCTAGCTTTCATGGATGATTTACGAATTATTTACGATAACCTCAGGAGATTTACGAGTTACAAGTGAATATGGACGGGAACGATTTTCTATTGCCCCCTTCATATACACGAATTTCTCTTACGAATTGTTACGAATCTTTAAAATTTACGAGATTCGTTAAACTAACACGCATGCTTGTGAATATAACACATTCACGAATGAATTACGATTTCTTTACGATGAGTTGCGAGTATGAACGACCACTTAACGATTTACTAAGAATGAATGCGATGAAGTTACCATAAAAATTTACGAATTGTTAATCGGAGCGACAGACGAATGGATACGAGTTATGTAAGAATTCATGCGAGCATAAAACGGATTATTGCGATTTGATTATAGCTTTTACGGAAAATTAACGAATTATTTACGCTAACTTGACAAGTTTTTAACGAATATCTGAGATAAAATTTCAAGAGTTTCACAAACGGCCGCAAATTTTTTCTTTTGGGGTAACATTTACCTATATAATTTCAGACTTTATAACTTCGTGTGGGCTTAAAATGCATACTCAAAGATACAAGTAATGTCCAACTACCACAAAATAAATTTTATTTTGTACAAAACATTCATTGGAAAGCACTCTCAAAGTATTCGTATCAATTCGTAAAATTACAGCATATATTCTCGAAATGACGGCATGAAAGCGTGTTTATACGTAAATCAATCGCAAAACGACCGTAAACTACTCGCAATTATTCGTAAATAAATCGTAAAACATTTTAGGAACCATATTGTAAACGATTTATTGCGAATGCTTTACGATTTATTGCGATCGGTAAAGAATGACTTACGAATTGTGAAGATTGGTTTGCGAGCTATTTACGGATAAAATAATCGATAAAGATTCGTGGACATTCGTGTAAAAGTTTTTGACGTCAAAAATTGTTCATGTCCTTACACAAATCGATACGAATATCTGCGAATGTCGACGAGCTATTTACAAATGTGTGCGAGTTAGATACGGATGCATGCGAACAACTACGAATCGATCATTCGTATCGATTCGTTAGAACATTCGTGTATGTGAAGGGGGTATATGAAGGTTAGATTTACTCGTATTAATTTTAGACTATAAACCTTCATTCTTCAATTAAACATTTATAGGGACTACGATATATCCAACGAAAGAAATAAGATATTACCGTATAAAACATTTTTGACTTCCCCTCCAGCTGACACATAGTGAAAAAGAAAATCGACATCAGTCTACCCTTCCGATCTTCCTTGAGAAAGAGTCCAATTTTATTATTATTTTTTTTCTATTTTTGTATTATACTCGCATTTATCTGTAAAAACACTCTGAAAGTTTTTGTATGCATTCGTTAAGTAATCGCATACTTTCTCATAATGCTGAATTTGTGTTGATTCGTAAATCAATTTCAAAACGACGGTAAACTACTTGCAATTATTCGTAAATGAATCGAAAACCAATCTCACAAAATAAAGATGCCAAATTTGTTTCCGATTCATTGCAAATGCTTTAGGATAGGTTGCAATCGGTTAACGATGACTACGAATTGTTAAGATTTGCTTGCGAGCTCCTTTCGAATGAAATGATCGATAAATAGACATTGCTATAAGATTCGGAGATATCGGTGTAAAAACTTTTGACGTGTCAAAACATTTTTATCGCCTAACACAAATCAACACGATGTCTGCAATTGTCATCGTCATTCAACCTAAGACTTGTTTCCGAACAAGTGGAGCACGATAACCATTTCTTGTGTAACGCAATATCATGCTTGATTAAGGGTTTATGTATACTGTACAAAAACAGGAAAGTTCTATGTTATAGCTGCATATAAACGGTAGAAAGACCGTTTTACCCTTATCACACAACAGGACAAACATGTTGTGTGCAAAAACTTTCGTACTGACGATGAATCATTTTGTCTTGAATTTTGCATATGCTAAAAATATGGAATCAAACTCACTGCTTAGTCAAGAAACATCGTGTTCCATTATTTCAATGACCCACCCAGCAGAACTACAGTAAATTAAATAGAAACGTCTAGAACTGTTCTGTAGCATGATACAATTATATAATTTTGAAATATTAAAGAACAAAGTTCGGTCGCAAAAAAATTAAAACAGAAAACAAAATTCTAGCACAGATTCAGTGTAAGTCCATTATCTAAAGAAATTCAAAGAAAACAAGTTTCGGATGATCTTTTTAAATCCATTTAATTCTTTTTCGCTATTGCACAATCATAAATTCTTCATCATACAGAATATTATTTAAAAGTTAGTCAAATATGCTACAAAAATCTTATAAACAAAATAAACATTCGAAAATGAGTTAGTGGGCGTGGCACATAAAAATCAGTAATAAGTATTTAAAATCCTTACCTTACCTTAAAGAATAGTTCTGGTTGTATACTCTGTCTCGGTATTCTCTCCTGTATTTATACTTCTGCAAATTATGACATGCGCACAAGTTAAAAGTTGTTATCAGATACGTTAACTTTTATATATTACATTGACGTTACAGTTCTCAAAAGATGTCATATACATAATTGAGTGAGATTTCATTGGAAGAATTAAATCTTTCATTGATTGCTTGTCGTATTGTAATCGTTATACGACGACCAATTAATTTGTGATTTTATATCCAATACAATGAATGAGAGTAGAGTCATCCTTGCACATGATTGGTGTTTTTTTATTGACGATTGCTGTTCTTATAGAGGACGCGTGATTGTCCTGGCCAATCACACTGAAGGAGAAAGAAATATAACACTACTGACACATTTTAGGAATATAAATATATGTCGTCCTCATTTGACTAAATATGTGGTATGATGAAAAAGTGAGGCAAGTAGATGGATTAAAATGTCGTTATATAGGAAGTTATACTTGATTGAATAAATCAGATATATAAGCTATACACAGAAATATATTATCATTTTTAAATACATAATACTTACGAATAATGAATATTACTGAGCAAACATCAAGCAAACAACTGTCCTTAACATTGAACATTGAATGAAAGTTTTTATACTGATAGATGAAATTTGTTCATAAATTTATCAAGACAAAACTTGACTGAGAATCTCAATTTAACATGGTAATATTTTGTTAAAAACTGTTCGTATCCAGTCCTTAACCTTGGAACCTAGCTTAACTTTTGTTGATAAACACTTATTTGTAGTAACATGCTCCTATTCTTCTTTAAAAACTATTGTTTAAAGTTTACATAAATAGGGTTGCCATCAGTTGCAAGGCTCTGAATATTTGATCGTTTAATTGTAAATACTGCACCAATTTTTTTTACTAATCATAATCATATATTTGTATATGAAATATTTTTATCACTATTCTATAATCGTCTTAAATTTACGCCTCGCGTGAAACGAATAGTTATTTGGCATAATTGCACGGATGTCTTAAGAGTATCTGAGCTTATAATTATATGACAGCGATGAAATAGTAGCTTTATTGCTTCAATTTCTATACATACAATGATATATGATACTCTCGATTTAATGTGTTCAATGAATTCCTTTTCTAGATAACCTGTTTTTCGTGGTTGTTGCTTAAATCCAGGTAGTAACTTAGCCTTTCCGCAGCGATATAAATAGATTTTGTTTTATATCATTCAGGTAGAGTAAATACCGCAAGCCACAAAACGAAGCCCATTTCTTTTATCGCTACATTTTAGAATTTCCCCTTTCCTCGTTCTTGCTTCGGTATTTGTTTGCCGATGTTTATTAAGTAAGGCCAATAATGACTGGAAAAACTAATTTGCTAGCACGCGAATTACATTACAACAAAAAGTTACCCAATAGGCATCCAATTGTTGATTCAGCATTCTTTCAACATCACATTTCAACGTTAATGCATTGGTGAATTTTTAATAGGATTGGAAATTTTCGAAATTGAATTGACGTTCAAATTTGACGTTAAATCAACAATTGCATTTCAAAGTCGTAGCTTTGTGAAAATCTGTAGGGTCGACATTTAGTCTGAATTTTTTCATATATACGTTGAAATTCTGTCGAGACATTAGTTTGTTTTTAAGGGACTTAACATCACTTTCACCGGTACTTCAGTTATAATTTGGTGGTTATTTCAAACTTGCTTTGATAATAGTTTTTAAAAGGTTTTTCATTTATAAATATTTATGAATGTATTCACTGCTTATGGGCATATCAGACCAATCCTGCAAGATTAAAAATTATAAGGGATTATCCTAACATGTGGAGAGGACGTTTGTATTAAAACTTTTTGCCCTGTTGGTGATTTTCTTTACATGTTAAGAAATTTCGTATCGCGATGAAGTGTTATTATCAGTTTTAAACCCATTAATAAACTCTTTTCATTTATTCTTGAAAGAGTGGAAGTAAATTTTATATCAAGGGATCAAACTGTGAGGCTGTATTCATTTAATTGTTAAAGTTTTTCTTTGATATTAGATTGACTATGTTAACATTTGTAAGTCCGCACCTATTCTTGTTGAAAGTTGGTTGTATGTTTTATGCTGGATCATTTTTTAAAAGGGCGTATCTTTCCTTCTTCCTTCTCGCTACAGTCCTCTGTGTGACGTAAATGCCACTTCTGATGGAATAAGTGTATCGTATTGACCATTTCACTGCTACTGCAATCGTACACCGCTTTGGGGAATGTCCGTATAAACATCAGATAAGTTGCGGAAAGGCGTTTTACATAAAAATGCTTCGACATCGATTTATTATCTGAGGACAGAAAATGACCCATCAGTTCTCAAGCTAACATATCAAGCCAACTTTCTTAAATACGATTTCGGCTGTTGTTATGTGTTTTCCAACGATTGTTTGAATTGGGTATCTAATATTGACAACATTTTCTATCAATGATGTAAAAATGTTTTAAAATGATCCGGTTTGATCACATTGTTTCCGTTTTTTTTATCCAGCTCTGGTTTCAAAACAATCAAACAATGTTCTACTGATTGTAATAACACAGAGACTGTCCCTAAGCTTACGGTGGTATGTTTCACAATTGGTTCGCTTCACGAGAGCAGCATCAATTGTCCAAACTTTCTCATGAGGCATATAGTTATCTCCGTGACCGTCATAAGTAAGCGAAACCAAACCGCCAGTCTAAAACAATTAATTCATGGACAACGGCAACATCGGAAAAAAAGAAACAAAGACATAACATGAGTACGGCACAGAACAGAAAAATGAAGACACACATAGAACACGGGCCCAATAAAAACGATGGGCGAGATCAGATTTGCCGGCAGAGTAAGCTTTTCCTGTTTCTTTTAAGACACCCGCCGTTTTGAACATTTCAAATCTGTAACAGGAAACAACGGTTAATCTTTTGGGAGAGATCTGTTGTCCTCTAGGAAACAGATATCCTATAGCAGTCAACAAGATGGTGATGTCGACCGTAAAACTTCTAGAGTAATAATTTGAAGTTATGGGATAGGTAGCCTATTTGTGAGCAACCGGGCTCTGTTGAGGAAGTCACTATATCGACCATAGGTCCTTTAGAAGTGAATGGGCTGGGAAATGTAATATGCCGGCGCTGTTGGAATGTTGCAACATAGAAAAGGGAAGTTGACTATTGGAAAAGTTAAGTCATCGCGTTTGTCATACAGCTTAGTTTGAAGTCTTCCTCTATTATCAATTTCAAGATGAAGGTAAAGGAATGAGGTTAATGTGGAAGTGTCTGTTGTAGCCTTAATTTCAAGCTCTTTTTGATAGATCAGATGAAGAAAACCACCAAAGCGACGGTTGTTTAGTGACAAAATATCATCTACTAAAATTGAAGGATTGGACTAGATTTTTATCTTTTTTCTGAAGAAGCCCTTCGATGAACGTAGCCTCATAGGAGTGGAGGAACAGATCGGCTAGATGAGGTGCACAGTTATTGCCCATTTGAATTCGTATATTCTGTTGAAATCAAGTCCTTCAAACGGGACAAATATACTGTCTAACATTTAAATAATTACTTCTTTTTTCTGTATATTTTTTCTCCAATTCGGAGTCATTTTTCACAAAAAGGTAAGCTTGTAACTAAGCTTACAATGTACCTATATCTTCGTTCACCCTTTTTAAATCTGTTTGCTGATATTTAAATTGTCCATGATGAGTGATAGCATAAAATGTGAAGAAGTCGATAATCTAAATGCTGTTAAAATGAGATAACGATCTAGAGTTTAAGATGTCAAGTATAGATCTTTTGAGTTTTCAATATCCACATTTCATTTACACCGCTTCTTGAAAAGCAGGTTTCACAATGTTTTTGAAGGCTATCTTTTACAACTGTCAAGAAGAAGGTCAACAACAACATAGATAAAGACCTTGTAGAACATTTGGCAGATCCAGCGATGTATCGTTGTTTGTGTGTACCCAGTAGAAAGAGTGGAGATCCTTGTCTTCATTATTTATACTAAACATTTATATATACTATCCAATACTGTTTCCAGGTTGTTACTTACATTTCTCACATCGAGAAAGTTAAATTTTCACATTTTAAAGTTCGAGGTTAACCCGAGAACTTTAAAATGTGAAAATTTAACTATCAAGATGTGAGAAATTATCATAATAAACCGGAAACCAATGTTAGAGATTGTTTCTCTAATTAAGGTCTTTCCCGTTTCCAACGGAAAGACCTTTCTGTATTTCTTTTGATTATTATTAAGGTCTTTCCCCTTTCCAAGGGAAAGACCTTTCTGTATTTCGTTTGATTATTATTATTATTCTCCTTCTTTTCTGCCTCATTCTCGGAAAATTGACTGGAGATATCGTTTTGAAATTTTAACACAATAATCTGGACCATGTCTAGTTGATAAGAAATAGGCATCGGTCGAAAATCTTTTTTCGTTCACGAATTTTCGTCCAAAGTCCGAAAAACCTTGTTATGGGATAAACTCAGAAACCATTAGAGATGGCTGAATAAAGGTTATGGCAAAAATGTTTGTTAGGTCATGACGGACATTCGTTACATTTTGACCGAAACCCTACGGTGGACCGTTCATGAGTTATGCCCCGCAAAATTTTGTCACATCTTTGAGTACGTTTTTCTCGAAAACGGTAAGAGATAGAAGCATGGAACCTTTTCCATTCAACTTAGGCGATATGTGTTACATCAAAAAATGCTAAGGTCAAAGGTCATGGGTCATTTTGAACTCTGACCCCATACCTTGTTATTGGATTAACTCCAAAACCGTAACAGATAGCTGATCAAATGTAATGGAGAAAATGTGTGTCTCGTTGAGATCTACATTTGTTATATTGGGTTCGAAATGATTGGACCAACCGTTTTGGGCCTATGGACCAAAAACCGATTTTTGATGTCCGAATTTGGGTTTTTTGCTTTCAGCTCGAATACCATTGAAGATACACAAATTTCTTCAATACAAAAAATGTTCGGGATANAGTGACCTTCAAAATCTTTTTTCGTTCACGAATTTTCGCCCAAAGTCCGAAAAACCTTGTTATGGGATAAACTCAGAAACCATAAGAGATAGCTGAAGAAATGTAATGGCAAAAATGTTTGTTAGGTCATGACAAACCTTCGTTACCTTTTGGACCGAAACTCTACGGTGGACCGTTCATGAGTTATGCCCCCGCAAAATTTTGTCACATCTTTGAATACGTTTTTCTCGAAAACGGTAAGAGATAGAAGCCTGGAACCTTTTCCATTCATCTTAGGTGATATGAGTTACATCTAAAAATACCAAGGTCAAAGGTCATTGGTCACTTTGAACTTTGACCTCAGACCTTGTTATTGGATTAACTCGGAAACCGTAATAGATAGCTGATTAAATGTAATTGAGAAAATGTGTGTCTTGTTGAGATCTACATTTGTTACATTTGGTCCGAAATGCTTGGACCAACCGTTTTGGGTCTATGGACCAAAAACCGATTTTTAATGTCCGAATTTGGGTTTTTTGCCTATAGCTCAAATGCCATTGAAGATACAAACATATATTTAATGCAAAAAATGTTCAGCAAGACATGACCTTCAAAATCAGGTCAAGGTCAAAGGTCAAGGTCACAGCCTAAAATCGTATTTCATGTTAAAGAATCAATTAATGTACATATTCATCTTAGTATATTGGTCTTAATTAGAACTTTATGACGCAATACAGGGAAAGACCTATCAATTGTTCTTCGAACAATTGACATACTAGTTATTATTATTCTCCTTCTTTTCTGCCTCATTCTCGGAAAATTGACTGGAGATATCGTTTTGAAATTTTAACACAATAATCTGGACCATGTCTAGTTGATAAGAAATAGGCATCGGTCGAAAATCTTTTTTCGTTCACGAATTTTCGTCCAAAGTCCGAAAAACCTTGTTATGGGATAAACTCAGAAACCATTAGAGATGGCTGAATAAAAGTTATGGCAAAAATGTTTGTTAGGTCATGACCGACATTCGTTACATTTTGACCGAAACCCTACGGTGGACCGTTCATGAGTTATGCCCCCGCAAAATTTTGTCACATCTTTGAGTACGTTTTTCTCGAAAACGGTAAGAGATAGAAGCATGGAACCTTTTCCATTCAACTTAGGCGATATGTGTTACATCAAAAAATGCTAAGGTCAAAGGTCATGGGTCACTTTGAACTTTGACCTCAGACCTTGTTATTGGATTAACTCAGAAACGGTAATAGATAGCTGATTAAATATAATGGAGAAAATGTGTGTCTCGTTGAGATCTACATTTGTTACATTGGTCCGAAATGATTGGACCAACAGTTGTGGGTCTATGGACCAAAAACCGATTTTTAATGTCCGAATTTGGGTTTTTGCTTATAGCTCAAATACCATTGAAGATACAAACTTATATTCATACAAAAAATGTTCAGGAAGACATGACCTTCAAAATCAGGTCAAGGTCAAAGGTCAAGGTCACAACCAAAACATGTATTTCATGTTAAAGAATCAATAAATGTACATATCTAGGTTAGTATGTTGGTTTCATCCATGAATCAATAATTAGAACATTATGACGCAATGTCAGGGAAAGACCTATCAATTGTTCTTCGAACAATTGACATACTAGTTCTTTATTATTATTCTTCTTCTTTTCTGCCTCATTCCCGGAAAATTGACTGGACAAATCCTTTTGATATTTTAACACAATAGTCTAGACCATGTCTAGTTGATAAGGATTAGGCATCGGTCCAAAATCTTTTTTCGTTCACGAATGTTCGCTCAAAGTCCGAAAAACCTTGTTATGGGAAAAACTCAGAAACCATTAGAGATGGCTGAAGAAATGTATGGCAAAAATGTTTGTTAGGTCATGACGGACCTTCGTTACATTTGGACCGAAACTCTACGGTGGACCGTTCATGAGTTATGCCCCTTGAAAGTTTCGTCATATCTTTGAGTATGTTTTTCTCGTAAACGGTAAGAGATAGAAGCTTGGAACCTTTTCCATTCATCTTAGGTGATATGTGTTACATCTAAAAATGCTAAGGTCACAGGTCATTGGTCATTTTGAACTCTGACCCCATACCTTGTTATTGGATTAACTCGAAAACCGTAACAGATAGCTGATCAAATGTAATGGAGAAAATGTGTGTCTCGTTGAGATCTACATTTGTTATATTGGGTCCGAAATGATTGGACCAACCGTTTTGGGCCTATGGACCAAAAACCGAATTTGGGTTTTTTGCTTTCAGCTCGAATACCATTGAAGATACACAAATTTCTTCAATACAAAAAATGTTCGGGATATTGTGACCTTCAAAATGTAGTCAAGGTCAAAGGTCAAGGTCACAATCAAATTTCTTCACACCACGTTTATGAATCAATAAATGAATTTTCAAGCGTAGAATCTTGATTTTTATAAAGAAATCAATAATGAAAACATTATTGCCCCAACTTCCGGGAAAGACCTATCAATTGTTCTTCGAAAAATTGACGCACTAGTTTCTACTCAATTTATTTGAAGTAAATCATTTCGCTAGAAAATGATGCAGGTGTTAATGTCATCAACATCCGGTTGCACTATTTCTAGAAACTGACACGAGACATTTACATGATTGACCAATCGCCAACTGAGATCAAATTTCCAAACATGTTGATTATTATTTTTATAACCAATCCATAAGGAGGTGTTTAAATTTGCTAGAAAATAACAGATATGAATTTTATTTAATTCTAGATACATCTACATTGTAAATGTCTAGTTTTCTGAACTTATTGAATATATGAAACAGATTGTCCTACTTCTTTATTTACTGCAGCTAATCCATTCCGGCATGCCTGTCATAGATATATGTTCTAACTGGGACAAAACTGCTGGGAAATAAATTCTGTACTGAAGTTAACATTTCTTATGTTTGTATCTATCAACTGAATATGACACCTTACCTAATAAGATCTTTACAAAGTTGTCCTATCTTAAAACAGTCGCGCGGTAGTTGATAAACAGATGTAAATAAAACATATTGGTCTTGTTTTGATGCTGTGAATCTATTTCATCTAAGAGTAACTTTCATTACCCCTTTCGTACCTATAAAATATTTGGCATTTATCACGGTAAGGAAACTGGCCTATACGCAATAACAGTTTAACCCAATGGTGTTGTTCTTTTTCGGAGTCTTTGGGAGCAATGAAAGAATGTTAGTTAAATGCACACCAAACCGTCTCTAACAATGCATGGTAAATAATGTTTTGTAATCAAAATAAACATTTAGGCGAGAATATTTATCTTGCAAGCGAATTTCAAACTTTACACACAATCAGACCACAGTTATATGCTATGCTATGCTAAAATTTTCAACGTGGCCGTCATTAGAGTTTTTCTGTTCTGTTTATTTCCGCAAACTACAAAAGTTTATTAATGATCAACTTCCAGTGAATTATTATTAATTCATCACCTGAAGCAATCGAAAGATGGATTTGGGTTTAAAAATTTTTACTCTACTTGGTCAAAAAGTTTCCAAATGAATACAGTCAGGATTCCGATAAGTGGAAGTGGCACAAGATTTATACAAACCAATTTTACATATATTTCTTTTATTATTAACTGAAATTAATATTACATTATCATTTATTTTTGCCATGTCGGTGCACAATGCAACGTCGTATTTTATTATGTGCAATATTTTTCTCAACAGAAACAAAAATAATTGTTTTACTCACGATGAAGTTTTTTCTCCCTTCGTTTATTCTATAATTCTTTCTCACAGTACCAGGATTGTAGATGATATATGATTATGTTTTTAATTATATTAATTTGCAGACATTTTCTTTTTTTCATTTGCTTTTAATGACGTTGATGTCATATTTTGATATATAAATTATACATTCCCTGTTGAAGAGGTTTCATTATATAGACAAGTCGCTTTTATATTCTTTTTTCGCATGAAATAACTTGAATGTATCATAAATGAAATATGATACCACGCTGGTATACGTGGTTAGCATTCACTTACAATAAATTAACATCTGAATAAAAATGTATGGATATACATTAAAGGAAATTCAATGAATTTCGTTCAAGACCAGAAAACCTAATAATGGAGACTGAAAGGAAATCGTGATATTTTCAAAGATATGAGATAGAGACCAGGTTTGGTCAGACAAAATAGGACTAAAGAAATTGTTTCATATTTATAAATCAGAGGTAGTTGAAATAAATCAAGTTACACAAGCTATAGTGTCTATTAGAAACAATTTAGTATTTACCCTCTATAAAACATACAAACAAAACAACAAAAATGAGAACACCCTATAGCTCTCTAAGAGAAACAACTTTCCTGTTTGTCGTGAAACGGAAGAACACTTTGTCAGTTAATTTCATGTTTGTTGACGATTCCGCATCCATTAGTAAATCACCATGGATGTAGCCTTGCTCGACATTTAGCAATGAATTCCGCTTAAACCGGTACTAGGGGCCGTAAGGTCCTTTTTAAAATACCGATGCAAAAACTACTTAAATTTCACTCAGAAAAAAAAAACCGCACATCAAATCATAGCGTCATTATTAAAGATGAAGGTTTGACGAGCGAAGTAATAACAACAGTACAGACAATAGAGAATACAGCTGTGGATTTATCTTCTCTTTTCAGTAAAACGTTTGAAAATTACATCATTTCAGCTTTTTAAATATTTTCAAACTTCAATTCATCCTAGGGTACAGTTACGATGCACAACAAAAAGACATTGCTCCAATAACAATGTAAAACAGAAACACGTTGGCTTGAACAAACTGTTCATGATCTTTATCGGCAGAATGCAAAAATACTTTGCTTCAATAATAGTGTAAATCAAAACACTTTGCATTGTACAAGGCAAGCAGTTTTTGATTTACAATGTATTTAAGTAAATATATGTATGCTTCCTATATGTTTCATTTATGGTGCATTTGTTCTCGAGAGAATTTCTTATTTGGATACACCATCATACATTCAAAATTTTGGCATTTAATTTTTTGTGATTACGAAATATTATTCTGACAACCTGTTCACATTTTACGATTTTATAAAAGATTTCTTGCAATTTACTAGATGACTGCCTTGTGGTTGCTTATGTCTTGTTTATATCTTGCGCTTGTTTTCTATTGGTCTGTTTGTCGCGCAACGGAAGAGCACTTTGTCAGTTACTTTCATGTTTGATGACGATCCCGTATCCATGAGTCAAATAAGAAATGGATGTCAATAGGACATCAAACCGGGTTTTCCTTCACTATTTAAATGGAGAATTAGGTACTTGTGTGAAAAGCTGTTTAACTTATACCTCCTCTCATTTTGTGCAGCGTAAGCCATCACTCTTCAACAATCACTGAAAAGTTATACTTAACTTAAAAGCCAAACAAAACGCACATCGTCAAAACACCTATGAATTTCTAAGTTCAAAGGGGCATAACTCTTGGAAAAATTGCACGATGAAAAATCCTCGACAATATGCACATCTACATATGATGTACTTGTTACATACAAAGTTTTATGAAATTCTGTTGAATGGTTACAGAGGAGTTGCGCTTACAAGCATATGGTTAAAACACCTATGAATTTCTAAGTTCAAAGGGCCATAACTCCTGGAAAGATTGCACGAAGAAAAATCCCCGACAATATGCACATCTACATATGATGTCCTTGCTACATACAAAAAAAAGATTCATGAAATTTTGTTGAATGGTTACAGAGGAGTTGCGCTTACACGATCTGGCAGCCGCCCGCTCGCGCGACCACCCGCCGTACATCACCATTTCAATAACCGGATTTTCCAACTGGAAAAACCGGTTAATAACCACCGATGAAGCGTTGCTCGACATTTAACAATGAATTCAGCTTCAACAGGTACTAGGGGCCGTCTTGAACATGTGCAGAAAAAGTGGTCATTTTCAGGGGAGGTAACTGTGAAACATCACCATTCATGATATATATGTATGTGTACGATCTTTTTCAATCGAACTGTTTAACGCATAAATAAAAGAAGTGAACATGATTAATAAAAAAAAATAAAATATTGAGATATTTTAATGCAAATGAAAATTAATTAAATAGATTATCCACTAACATAAATATGTAACTCGAATAATTCTGCGCCCTCTAGCGGCTGATCACCTCTCGAGGGTTTGAACTCGTCACATGTTAAAAATCCTTAAGCTGCTCTCTGAAATAGGTGACCAATCAGCAAGATTCGAGAGTCTGTGCAATAGCACATGCCGGTTGTTTACAAAAATAGAAGTTGACGATGCGGTGTTTAGATTTTAGACAATTTAGACAAAATATTTGTTAAAATTCGAAAAACTGCAAATTAATTTATCCCATTAATTTTAAATGGAAAAGACACATCTCTTGTGTTGCATATCGACAACGGAAAGGACAAAAATTAATATTTTAATTAAATACCCATGATTCATAGCTCAATCAATACATCCGGTTGAAGGATTTCCCAGGTGTATGTACTCAGGCGTTAATGGAGCGATCGTAGTGAGTGAAATATAACGACTGAATTATTCGGGTTAATTATGGAGGATTGGTGTTTAAAAGTTTTTTTTATGAAAATTTTATATTTGTGGTACATATGTATATTGTTAGGGTGTTACACATTAGAAATAGGAAGACGCTACTGGTAGAATGATTCAATATCTACCCAATTAACAAAATGTAATAAACAAGTGGTCCAGACATCACCTGTCACCTTCACCAGGTGTTAATTAGCCCGAGGGCGTCATAAATCATTTTGGCAATCAGGTGTTTCAAATTATTGTATTTATGTGATTTCAAAACAAAAAACAAATATTATAAATAAATAATTATGGATTTTAGAATTTGAAAAGACATTATATTACTGGGAATATATATTCATCACCAGACATACGTAAGTCACTTGTTGTGCATCAGTTGACAATAGAAATAAAATCAATAATAAAAAACAAAACTATCATCATTTGAATAGATTTATTCAAAGAATTTTTCTTTCAAAACAACGAAAAGAACAGTTCAAGGAATTATACAAATCCTTGCCCAGTCTAATGTCATGTGTATCAGACCTGTAAAAAAGGCATATATAGCAAATTTGACGAACACCCGAATTTGAAATTAAATATTATTTCAATATTTTAATTATTACAGCTTTGAAATAAAAATTGGCAGATTAAAACACCGATTGTCAAACAGAATAATAACAGACCACGCCCTCTTCCGGTTGTCTCCATATTGGAAAAAAAATATGAGATTTTGCCAGTTTTCAATTAAATTGGAAGTAATTTAATCAATTTCTTAAGTGTTAGAAAATACATCATTTTGTAGATAAATATCTTAACTTTTTGAAAGTAGCCAATCATTTTTAGATTCCCATACAGTTTTCTTTTTATTAATTACTATTCACAAAAATACAAGGGTTATATAGGAGAAAATACAAAAATCATGCATTTAAAATGACATATTTTCAAATCAAATTGGAAATAATTTCCCATTTTTCGATTCTGAAATAACTTATATCAAAAGAAAGATATTTTATTGTAGAATAAGCAGAGAGCCAATCATTTTTAGAAAGTGATATAGAAAATTTGTTATTTTGATTTTTTCGTCGACCTCTATGCATTTTATGTTGACAATTCGAATCGTGTACAGGTAGCTTGTTTGGTCACGTCATTATCCGGATGTCTTCATTTTCTGGGCATGTTACTTTGAAGTATGAGCAAAGCTTCTTGTAGAAGGCCTCATGGTGGCTTCAAGATAAAGAACAACAAGAAAAGCGTTGTACCAATAAACAATGAAGGGATATGGATTAAATGAAATGAAAAAAAGTCTCTACAAATACATGGTAAAACAAAGCAAATGGAACAACGCTTTTATTGTTGTTCTTCATCTTGATGTCCCCGGCACCTGGATCGGTTTTCAGGGGCTTCGGCTACAGAGCTGCCGGGCGCGTCCCCAGTTGGTGGATAGGGGAATGCCCTGTCTATGCGGGGTAGTCAGGTCATAATACAGAAAGCCTGACCGCGAACCATTGTAGCCAAACTGTATGGAGAAACGCCACGCTCCATGCAGTATAAAGACCCCTTCTATATTTCTCTAAAGAGAGCAGACGCACTGGGTGTCGTATGGAAGGCTAAATTTCCTGCCCCTACCCATTTCTCCCCTTTTCAAGTGGCAATCAAAAGTCGTTACCCCGGTTGTCCCTTCCACCTATATTTCTTTCTTATTTTACTTACAATTGTTTTGAATTGATTAACTTGTTCTCATCCTGATATAGCTGAAATATTGCTCATTGGACGTTAAACTTTAACTATCCAATCAATCAATCATCTTGATGTCCCCAGGAGGCCTTCCAACACTTGGTTTTACCATGTATTTGCCGAGACTTTGTCTCATGTGCATTCTCCATATCCTTTCATTATTTATTTGATTGATTTACATTGTTACTGAATCAATAAAA
>MJUU01057555.1:0-13169 GCA_002080025.1 Modiolus philippinarum | reverse complement strand
TTGGCATTTAATTAAATTAATTTGTTTGTCTGTTGTGGTCTTTTGAATGAAATCCCTCGAAATCATCTAATATTTTCTACCTAGTATTTTTTTTCTGTCTTCCATACAGTAGACATATGTTGTCGAAATGATCTTTTAAACTTGAACCTTTTTTCTGTAATTTCTGCATGTTGTTATTTTAAATTAATCACCAATTTATAAAACTATAAACTAGAGACACTATAGACATGATCAAAATGGGTAAAATACGTGTTTTGATTTGATCTGCACTCAAAAGACATACGTTTTCGAAATGTGCATATGCAGAAACTAAGTTCGTGGTACCTTTGGTATTTTGTTATTCATTACCACTGGGCCGATGCCTCTGCTGGTGGACTGTTAGTCCCCGAGGGTATTCACCAATCCAGTAGCCTGTACTTCGGTGCTGACCCGAAAACCGATTTCATTTGAAAACTTGCAATATCTAAATTTCCGGAAATTTTGTTCAAAACTAAGAAGTATTTACCTCATGCATAGCTCTGTCCTTAGCTGTTTTTTTTTTTTCATTTATTTATTTTTTTTTTATTTTGCTTTTCAATTTTGAATCTTTTGGTAATTTCTGCTCTATTACGTTTTACACATATTTCGATTTAAGGATTTCCAAATGCTCTGATTTGATCTGCACTGAAGTCGAAATGCGAATATGCACAAACTCAATTCACAGTAACTTCGGTATTTTGTCATTTCTACCAAACACAAAATATAACTACTAAAGGCTCCGCAAATAATCTCACGTTACGTCATTATAACCACAGTCAAGTCCTAGAGAAAAGAACAGTAAATGCTATATCTAGTAAATGCAAGCAAAAACAAATAAGACATTTGTTACGGAACTGGTAAACTAATTCGTGACTGAAATAAAACATTTCAAATTATAACACTTTTAGGAACTATTCTAATATTCAAATACAAATATGAAACTTTCTTTGTACTTTACACGCGTTGATTTTTTTTTTGTAATTTATCCTTTCGTTATTATATGACCGAGATATTATTTTGAAGTCAACATTTGAATTTTAAGTGCTTTTAAATGACTTTCCTGTCATGTTTTGATATATTAGAAATACTTTCTCTGTCAACCGAAGCTTGAATTTATAGCACATGAATACATAAGCGAAAGATGAAAGGTTTTATAAACAACGTGGATGCATTTGTTGATAGTCTTATATCACGTTATTGTACAATATCCTTCATTAATATTCAGGTTTTTTGGAATTCATAGAAAAAATATACTAATTTATACATGTAATTTAACATCCATTTTGATCGTCTTATTTCTCTCAAAATCAAATAAATCCCTACTTTTTAACAGTGAAAGGGAAAGGCAACATACATATATGAAGACTGTTCCCGACCCAAAGAATTTTTTTTTTTGCTATCAAAGATGAATCTCGGGGGTAAAACCTCCGAGATGCATATTTGATAGTAAACATTTTTTTTTACTAACGCCGGGAGCAAGTCCCTCTAATCAATGTATGCAAACCATTTGAGAGACAAGGTTTGAGTGAACAATTATTGAACAAAAGAGACAGTGTCCTTATAACGAGTACTACATGCTTTAGTAGTCAAGTTCAAAGTTCGATATTTAGCTAGAAGCTAATCGATATGAACATATTTTGCATTTGTCCGGAATAAATAACAAAATACCAAAGATACCGTGGTTTAAATTCTGAGAACTCTTCGGTTCAGACCAAATCAAAACAGGAAACAAGCAAAATCAAAACAGGAAACAAAAATGGAAGGAAATACTTTAAAATTTTCAGCAAGACACCACATTGCACGATGCATTATTCCTCAATGTGAACATGAGAGCACTGTCGCTTTATTGACAAAAAAAAACTACTAATAGGTTGATTAATTAGTTAGGGTTTAACGTCAAGTGAGCAATATTTCAGCTATATCAGAACGAGATCAAGTTAATCAATAAAAAAATGTAAGTAAAAGATGAAAGAAAGGTCAAGGCAACGATATTTGATTGCCACTGGACGGGGAGAAATGGGTAGGGACAGGAAATGCAGCAATCTGTGCCTTTACTCCTAAAAGAAATATAGAAGGGATCGTTTCTCCACAAAGTTTGGCTACAGTTGTTCGCAGTCAGGCATATTATGGATGACTACCCTGCATAGACAGGGCATTTTCCTATCCACCTACTGGGAACGTACCCTGAAGTTCTGTAGCCGGAGCCCCTAAAAGCCGATTAAGGTGCAGGAACAAAAAAAATAGAACAAAACCACGATAATTGAATAGTAAAACATATTTGAAAATATGAAAAATAAAGATACTGTGTGTGAGATGGAGTAAATCAACAATCATGAGTCTATTATATATGATGCAAATATAAACTTTCAGAATTATATAAACCCTCTGAATTAATGTTAATTGCATGAATTGCCATTTCAATTTTGACGTCACAGCAGTATCAATGACATGATCGTCATAAAAAATAGAGCAATAAATAGGAGAAATGTTCTGTTTAAAGAAAGTTGGTCAGCTTTTAGATATTTGGAAGAAGGTAAGTGAGAACCGATCAATCAATCCAAAAACGAACAACCCAAGGACACTGCCAATATCAGAACCACCAACAAACAGACATTATATGTGTAGGCCAAAGAAAAAAATAGTAATGGTGGATTACATGATACCCCGCCACGTTTCACAAAATTTCGAAGTATCAAGGGGCATAACTCCAGAACCCCTTGGACCTCTGAAGCCATATTCGAACTCGACCTGAGTTTTGTGGTGAACAAGCTACATACCAAGTTTGAAGACTGTATGTTATTCCGTTCAAAAGTTATCAGTCGGAAACCTTCGGGGGACGGACGGACGGACAGACGGACGGACGGACACACGACTGAGGGTATCACATAATACCACGCCACTACGTGTGGCGGGGTATAATAAAAATGAAGACACACATACAAAGATGAACAACACGGATCCAATAAAAACCATGGTTGAGAACAAGTTAAAAATTTTTGATGTAATTTAATGCAACATTCATTCAAACAAAAATCTTATATTGTATTGGAATATCGAACAATGCTTCTTTTAACTTCTGTGGAAATTGGGATGGTTACGTGTATTATTTATATCATGTCCTTGTTAAGGATTAAGAATAAATTTTGGCTTAAGAAAATTTGAACAATTATCAGTTTCTCTAAGTATAAATTTTATTACATTTCACAGCAACATAAAAAATACAACGTCGAGGTATTTTAGGAGGAAGACCTAGGTTAAGGGACAGAACTCTTAAAAATCACTTGAACATTTGAGCTACTAAGTAACATAGATGATTTTAATTCTTTTTCACATGAATACTTAAAAAGCATCGATAAAACTGTCTATTTCAAACATCTTACTGATTTAAAGAGTTTTCTCCCTTTACCCTTATTCATGAATTTAATTTACGAACAGAATCTGAAAATTGTAATAGAGGTAAAGCAAAATCATAATGTGATATGAATGTTAATCTTTACAACTAAGTGTCATAGGGGAAGAAAAGATAATTTGAATAAATATAACATTATTTGATGTTAAAATAAATAAATCAAAAGAGGCTGTGACCTGCAATTAAATGCTACTTTCTTTTTAGTTACAAAACGGAAAATAAACTCAAACTAAGACATTTTATTTATTAAAAGTATCCGTAGATGTATTATCACTGCAAAACTAGAACACTTTTTATTGTACCTTAGAAGCTCTTCATGAATAAGGATTGCTAACTTTAAGGTAATAAATACAGGGTTTGTGTTTTTCCTAAACATTGATACTTTATACATCAGTAAGCAACAACAAAGCTATAAAATTCAATTACTTTTAAACAGAACATGATATTCTCGTCATGTTTGGTAATTCAAATATTTAACGTGTACACATCGATATTAAATAAAATTTAATTTGACCATATACATTTTTTTAAATCATGAACAATTCAAAACTCGTTTAATTTAGAACGTATTATCCCATAATGTTCATTTTATATGTTATAGACATGCAAGACCAAACACTTTTGACCTTTGAAATGTGTTTATAGCATACTAAAACCACTAAAGTATCTCATATGGAAAGCATACAATTTCACGAAGTATGAAAAACGTAATTGCGTTGAAATTTTAAGCTTTCCATAGATTTCATGCATTAACTGCCGTTTAAGAAAATTTTTTCTCCGAAACAAAGACATTGTCAGGATAAGACAAACAAGTGTGGATCATATTGCAAGGCAATACAGATGTCCTCTACCGGAAGAAAAAAATCTACAGCAAAAATAGTAGAAGAAAAACGTTTTCTTATTCTTAGGCCAATAACGTCATCAAAATATAATGGACCACAATCGAACTTGATGTGTAACTCGTTATGGTAGACTCACATAGCGAATATTAGCTTAATATATGTAACAGTTTAGGGAAAAGGTCCAGAAAACCTATATTTTTCCAAAATTTTCTAAATCCAAAGTCCATTGATCCATCAAAAATCATAATCAATGGACCGGAATCAAACTAAAAGTTGATATGTAACTTATAATGGTAGACTCACATAGCAAATATTTGCTTAATATCTGTAAGTTTAGGAAAAAAGTTTAGTTAGGAAATATTCAATGAAGGGATATGGAATAAATGCACATGAGACAAAGTCTCTACAAATACAAAGTAATACAAAGCAATGGAAAAACGCTTTTATTGTTGTTCTTCTTGGAAGTCACCATGAGGCTTTCAACAATGAGCTTTCCTCATGCCTCATAGTAGGTTCAAGACAGCCCTAAGCACCAGTTTGAGTGGTATTCATTGCTATCTGTTGAGCTATGCTACATCGTTGTCTTTGCACCCATGGATGTGGGATCGTCAACAAATCTAAAATTGACTGGCAAAGTGTTCTTACAAACGCTGTTACCGTTGCCCGACGAAAAGACCAACAGAAGACAATCACAACACTTACTATATATTATTTACCAAAACTTGTTAAGTCCAAGGCCCATAACTCCGTCTAAAATTAATGAACTGGAATAAAACTCGAACTTGATCTTTAACTTATGATGGTAGACTAGCATACCAAATATAAGTTACATATCTCTTATAGTATGGGGGATAAGTCCAGAAAACTTGAGTGTTACGGACTAACTGACTGAATGCAAACCTAAAGTCCCCTTCGGCGAATCGGGTAGGTTACTAAATAATGCTAGATCTTTTAATAAAATAAGGCAGAGTTTGTATCCAAAATTCAAAGTTCATGGTCTATAATAAACATCCACGATAAAAACATCATTTAGCGGGACAGGACATTCTTACCCTTACGGGGCATATGATGTGGCTCTCGCTTTTCATAAGAGTTCACACTATGAGTGCCCTAGTTCTTTATGTAGTCTTTTTTATTTCCGTTTAAAAATCGGGGGTAAAAATGTAAAATAATCTGTTGTTTACTATGATACATTCCAATATACAGGCAAATACATGAAGAACACATCCATATAACTCAAAATTCCATTTTAACATTCCCACAACAATTACATCACTTAATTTTGGATTTACGGGTAACGTGAAGAACTTCACAAAAGGAGAGATCGAGGCTCCACACCACAAAATCCTCCTGGAGACCGATTTTCCATACCTTCCGGTAGATAGTGAAGTGCCATACCAGATTCCGCAATACATACAGGATGTGGTTGCACATGTTGCTGAGGTCCATGGCCAAGACACAAAGGAGCTTCTGGGGGTTTGTAACCGCAACTACAAAAAGTTGTATTTGTAGAACATTTTGCTTTGACAATTTAAATTTGCAGATTCTTTTTTCCCTCTCTCTCTTATTTAGAAAATATTTTGAGGGGAATTCAAAATAGGAAATTGTGGGATTACAGGTGTCGAGACAATACAATAAATGATGCTGCATAGAGAATAAATTTTGTTAACTCAGTGGGAGTTTTTGACTAACGTATTATTTTTTATTTATTAGTTTGTTTGATTTTTGTATTGATTTCGATGTCGTTTCCGCCCTGTTTTTCGAAACGGGAGGGGGTGTTGTGAGGTTCCGTTTGTGTCCGTGCGTGTGTATTGTCATGTGCATAATGTTGGTCAGTAGTCATGTTAGTTGTGGTCTGGTAACCAGAGCGTTGCGGCGAGGTAAGGTAACAGAGTTGAAGTCTGCTGTCTGTGGCAGTAAGTTGTATTACACACATTGATTGTATCTTGTTCGATTATATTAAATCATTAAATTTATCGAGTATTTTATTCACTGGAAAATCAGAGACTTGCCATACTCTTCCGGAGCACCTGATGATACCTCAGTTTTTATAGGGGTTCATACTGCTAGTGCTTTAGTTATGTGGCGTTCTTGTTCATTTTTATTCATCTGTTTTGTCTTTGTCATACTGTCTCAATTCGTGTTGGATATGAATTGCCGGGATTTTAGAATCCCCCTTTCCTCGTTCTTGCTTCGGTATTCGTTTGCCGATGTATGTCATGAACAATGACATAAAAATACGTTAACTAAAGAGACGTCAAAATGTACAAGAATGGTAAAGCAAAGGTACTTCATTATATATACTGAATTCACAACACTGCTCCCCTTTTCAAAAGAATTTCGCCCGAAGTGTTTAACACAAATGAAATATACAGGACAGATTCTTCGTTTGTTACTTAAGATAACAATATATTTTTAAATTACTCTCTGCCCCCTTCATTTCAGCTTATAGAAAGTTTTAACGACAGCAATATATCAAAACATCCACAAAATTGTCAGCATTACAATGTGTACAAGGTTACAATGCTTGTTGTCTTAATAAATTCGTACACAGTTCGTATTCACAGTAACACTTATCCATTATTTATACTGAACGAGATATACTACCTCAGACTTTGTCGGTTCTTCTAAAATTTTGAAAACCAAAAGAAGAAGAGTAGTTTCTAACCTATTCCCAATTATTGGAGAAGACATTTCTAAAGATCCTTGGTAAACTGGCTCAGTAAAATTGTTGCTATCAACAGCTTCAATATTTTCAACCTTATCATATGTAATTGAATTGACTTCACATGCTGCAAGTGCATTGTTTATACTAGATAAATCTAGTTCCTTGCATGAAGTGATAGATGATTTAAATGTTTTTTTCTATTTTAGTTCAGCTTCATTGGCTCTGTTGTTTATATCATTGCGTTTACTATGAAAGTGCTGCTGTTTGTTAAACATTTTATATTGATTGATTGATTAGTTAGAGTTTAACGTCCAATGAGCAATATTTCAGCTATATCAGGACGAGAACAAGTTAATCAATTCAAAACAAATTGTAAGTAAAAGAAGAAAGAAATAAAGGTGGAAGGGACAACCGGGGCAACGACTTTTGATTGCCACTGGAAAAGGGGAGAAATGGGTAGGGGCGGGAAATTTAGCCTTCTATACGACACCCAGTGCGTCTGCTCTCCTTAGAGAAATATAGAAGGGGTCTTTATACTGCATGGAGCGTGGCGTTTCTCCACACAGTTTGGCTACAATGGTTCGCGGTCAGGCTTTCCGTATTATGACCTGACTACCCCGCAAAGACAGGGCATTCCCCTATCCACCACTTGGGGACGCGCCCGGCAGCTCTGTAGCCAAAGCCCCTGAAAACCTATTCAGGTGCCGGGTAAACATTTTATAACAGTGCTTCTTGATATGACCTGGTTCTTTACAGTATCAGCATCTCAAGACATTTTATTTCGTTCATATCGGCATTATTTTACTATTTACCTTGAATGCCCTAGTTAAATCATTATGAAAAATGTTCTTGCAGTGTTCTTGCCATATGATTTCCTTTATAAGAGTATCGAGTGACATATGTTGCCTAATCATTACTTATAACTAACAGTAGAATCAGGATACCCGTGCATTGAATGTTCTACTGTAAGTTTAACCAGTGGTTCATCACCCAGACCAGGAAATCTTTACAGTATATATTTCTCCACTCATCTTGCACATTCCTGAACACTTTCATGCTTGCTTTTTCCTTGGTTTCGATCTACATATCTCAGCTGTTTCTAAGTCTCCAAAACGACGCTTTAGAGCATCTTAAAGTAGATCAATATCATGAATAGTTTCTTGTTGTTAATATAGGATACCCGAGCGCTTTCCCTTTCAGAAAAAATATGATTTATGAAGTAACCAGTTACAATAAATGAAAGGATATGGAGTAAATGCACATGGGACAAAGTTTCTACAAAACCATGATAAATTAAGCAATGGAACAATGCTTTTATTGCTGTTAGTCATCTTGAAGTCACTATGAGGCTTTCAAAAATGAGCTTTGCTCATGCCTCACAGTAAGTTACAGACGACCCCAAGCACCGGTTTGAGCGGAATTCATTGCTAGATGTCGAGCAACGCTACATTCATTTTTTGTCATGGATGTGGGACCGTCAACTAATATAAAATTAACTGGCAAAGTATTCTTACAATCGCTGTCATCCGTTGCCCGACAAAAATACCAACAGAAGACAATCACAACATAAAAACAACCACAGGGCGGTAATCGGGTCATTCGTAAAAGAAATTAGCATAGTAAAATCCTAAGATGTGGGCACAATAAACAGGTGGTCAGAATAATATTTTGAAATTACAAAATGCCAAAATTTGAAAGTATGATAGTGTATTCATATGAGAAATTATCTCAAAAACAAGTACACCATAACTGAAACGTAGAGAAGAAACATCTCTCGCACGGGGAATCTTTTTTAAGGACTCCACACTGCAGGAGAGACAAACTCCAGTCTTAAATAATAAATGAAGGGATATGGAGTAAATCCACACGAGACAAAGTCCCTGTCAATACCTATTTGCAAACAAAGAGAACTGCATCCAAAATAACTCAAATAAACTGGTACCATCACATTCTAATGGAGTACGTTACTCATAACATTCCATACCGTAATGCCTCTCTACATGTAACTGCTGTTGTCAAAACATCATACATAAAACATGAAAAAATTATATCCAACACAGATTGTCCTTTAACGTAGAGTCGTTTCTTTTTATTCACCAGTGCATTAAAGTGGGGTAGAGTTTCTATCCATATTCAAAGACCCTGGTAGAGCGTTCGTAATTATTCATTATAAAAACGTCATTTACAATGCATACATTCCAATATACAATATGAACAACACATCCATACAACTCAAAGTTCCATCATAACTTTCAGACAACAATTACACCACGTCATAAATAATAGCAAGAAATAATAGATTGATAGTGTTCAATTCAAAAATATTATCAGAAACGACGAAATTGTGGCGGAAAGGATTCGGCAACAAGAAAAGTTAGAAAAGGGGTAGGAGCATGAAGGTAAAGTAAGTGAGAACCGAAATTTGTACTTCATTACCACCACTAATGAGCCTGCTCTTGTGTTTGGAAATACAAAAGAGTGTGTGTGTTGTGGCGTTCCTCCAATAATTTTGTCTACAATGGTTCGCTGTCAGGCTTTCCGTATCATGACCTAGCAACTCTGCATAGATAGTCTGATATTTGAGAGTTGAGAAAATTGTGCAAATGAGGCCTGGGAGAGCAGTTTTCTAAGTGTATATATGCAAAAGTTCAAAAACAGCAAAAATCTTGTTTTAATTAGTTATGCTCATTTAGTGACGAAAACTAGCTTTTTTAGAATCCTTTGATATGGGTCATCTTGAGATGCTATGAGGTATGAGCACAGCTCATTGTTAAAAGCATCATGGTGACTTCAAGATGAAGAACAACAATAAAGCGTTGTTCCTTTGCTTGTTTTTTTAACCAAGTATTTGTAGAGACTTTGTCTCACGTTCATTTACTCATTATAATTTCATTCACCATTTAATTTCAGGTAAATTTCGCAAGGTCATTTTGTCATGGATCTTTTCTTCATTCAGTGTCACATTAAACCAGGTCACATTATACCAGGTAAGCTGGATATCATTGAACACGATGGTCTCAGGAAAATTATTTCAAAAGGCCCGAAGTTCAGGGAACCTCAACGTATCAACTAAAATCATAATTTTAAGATCATAATGGACGCAGTTGAGGAATATGCCAGATCCTGGACCAAGCGTGAATCGGAAGTTTATGACATCAACACACTGCCAGAGTGGGTAAAAGCCATCCGGTCTTTAGTGTTACGCAGAATACATAAATTGAAAAACTTCGTACAAAATACACCCTAATCTATCTTCAAAGACTGTGACGCTGTATCTTGTCTTTCATCCCTTCACGAAAAGTATGTTGTCGTTCCAGAAGACAGAGCCGCAAACAATGTTGTTTCGTGAGCAAAAAGCACTATTATGATTGCTTAATACAAGAACTTGGCGTAGTTAATAGCTCAGGCCACGCCACATACAAAAATATTTATGGAATCATTAAACATTTCTACCAATGACAAATCTAATGATTTGCCTAGTTTGTACTGGACACCCAAACTTCATAAGTGCCCGTACAAACAACGGTACATTGCCGGCTCTTCTAATTGTTCTACTAAAGAACTGTCCATTATCCTAACTAAGATTTATACTGCTGTGAAAGAAGGCCAGAAAAAATACTGTGATACTGTTTATTCACGTAGTAGCATCAATCATATGTGGATACTCAAAAATTCAAAAGATCTTCTGAACAACTTGAAAAACCGGTAACTCTCAAAGATCCACTCGTTGAAAAACATTCGATTTTTCTACACTCTATACTACTCTTCCCCATTCAAAATTGAAAAGTGGTTTGATTGATCTTATCAAGAACGCATTTACTTACAAAAAAGGACAGAGCTTTAAATATATAGTCTTAGCGTATACATCTACATATTTTACTAACAAAGTACCAAAGGGTAACACACGACACTACACTGAAGAACAGGTGATCAGCATGCTGGAATTTCTCATTGACAACATATTTGTCCAGTTCGGGAGCAAGATATTCCAACAAACATTCGGCATTCCAATGGCCGGGAACGAATTGTGCTCCTCGCTTAGTCGACCTGTTTTTGTTCACTTACGAAACAGAATTTTTGCAAAATTTTGTCAAGCAAAATAAAATTAAAGAGACTAGATCCTTTAATTACTCATACAGATATATTTATGATGTCTTGTCGCTTAATAATAGTAAATTTGCCGACTATATTCCATTAATATATCCCTCAGAACTTGAAATAGAGGAGACTACTGACACTGACCATCCTGTTTCGTTTTTAAATTTACTTCTGGAATTGGACGACAGTGGCAACCTCAGCACACGAATTTATGACAAATGGGACGATTTCAATTTTGATATTGTAAACTTTTCACACCTCGAGAGTAATATTCCGTCTTCCCCAGCGTATGCAGTATATATTTCTCAATTATTCCGTTACGCTAGAGCATGTAGTCACTATCAAGATTTTTTGAAACGACACAGATGTTTGATTCGTAAACTTTTAAATCAGGACTTCGAGAAATGCAGATTAATAGTTTTTCTGAAGAAATTTATTGGACGATATCCAGATTTGATTGATAAATATTCAATTCCAATTTCTAATTATTGAAGACGGTTTTGTTTAATTTTTGGCTTCTTCTTTGGTTTCTCTTTTTGCCACTTTAGTGTGATTTGTGAACCGAGCGACAAAAACATTTTACCTGTATGAGACTAGGCTTGTACATAGAACGACAAAAACATATTACCTGTGTGAAAAAAAATTCTAGGTTTTGACAACATTATGGCTTTGACATTTAACACAATCTAGGCACACAGAAGCTATATTTAGTCGTCATATAAGCGGGAGATTAATGCATCATTTAACCTGGTTAACCCACCATTTGACTTATAAAATGCCCGTTCCAAGTCGGGAATATGACGGCTTGCCAAAAATGTTCTGTGTTGGATTGTGTTTCCCTGATTAAGTCGAATTTTTTACAGATTTTCCTTACTGGTCTCTCCCTTTAATCGATTCTGACTTTTGTTGTCACTTTTATCCATTATAGATGATATTATCAGTAATCTCTGATTTAACAAAATGTATATTCATTCTACAGATAATTTTGGATAAAAGGTTATTGTGAGGCAATACAAATAAAACATTACCTACAAAGATCATTAAAGTCTCCAACTTAAAATAATTACAGATGTTTATCTGCTTCATAATTTTTTGAGCAGGTTTAAAGAAAATACATCGGACAAATGAGCGTTCCATTTTAGCAAGGATTAAACCCATGATTAAGTCATGGTCGAATACTTCTAGCAGACGACATATTTCTAAAAATAACAACTGACTGCAATTCATTCACAAATATATGTTCTGTCTTTATAAGAAGACATAATATATACTTTACTTATATTGGATGTATTTATCAAATTTGAAAATTGGTTTCACTATTTGGTTTACATAAATAGTATCTAAAGCTTTTCAAGAGCAAACAATGCAAATTTGTTTTGTTTTCATGAATAAGAAATGGATTTTCGGAAACCAAAGTTTGACAAAATTATGAGTAACACTTCAAGTCGCTCACTTCAAGTCGTGGAATTTCATGTTTATGCGTTGAACTTTTCACTTTTAGGCAAAATGCACACTTGGTAATTCCAATAAGATATGAGAATCGGATACGGGGAATGACTGAATTATTCGAGTTCATTAATGTATTGACCAATTTCGTCCTATACCCTCTAAGGAGAATTGACAATTTTTGTCTCTTTTAGCGTTTTAATATGCGGAAGGGATTAAGGGGAAATAATTGATACAGTTTGGAACCACATGATTACAGCAACCAGTAAACAATAGTCAAAATATCGGCTAACAGGAAAAGATAATATTGTGGTGACGCTTGAACAAAAAGTGAAAGTTATCGACTTCCATTAAATGGATGAAAGTCACAGACAAATTGGGGAACTCTTAGATGTTTGGAAAACACTGTTTGAAGCAATTATAAAATAAAAAAAGGATTGATTGATTGATTGAATATTGTTTAACGTCTACTCAGCAATATTTCAGCTATATCAAGACGAGAACACGTTTGATAATAAATAATCACTTTGGGGTATGGAAAGGGGCATGAGACGGGAAATTCTGACTGCCACTGGAAAAGTAGGGTGAAATCGAAAAGGGCGGAGAATTTAGCCTTGCAGCCGATCACCCACAGATCAGTTAAAAAAAGCTTGCTACAAGGGTTCTTTAACGTGCAGGAAGCGTGGCA